>PVHX01005108.1:0-39045 GCA_004024805.1 Geosciurus inauris | reverse complement strand
GAAAAGATAAGAGAAGGTATCATTGGAGATATCCTCTAGTACATGGCACCATGCACATAGTGGGTAGACACATTGTGTGTTGAAACGATTGATTCTTAAATCACATTCCAGAGCACAATTTAGGCTCTCAATACACAAACATTAAATGGAGATTGTTAACAAAATGCAGGATGGGAAAAATGGATAAACCTTTCATTTGTTTTTATCTTTATTTGTTTATTTATTTTCATGTGGTACTGAGGATGGAACCTAGTGCCTCACATGTGCTAGGCAAGCGCTCTACCACTGAGCCACAACTCCAGCCCAAAAACCATTTATTCTTGATGGCAAAGCATTCCAGTGAAATAAAAAGTTTAGTCACTTTCATATGGATTTGTGTAATCCATGTTGCAAGCAAACCACTCCCAAAATTGTCTCTTAGAAAAAAATTCTCAACAGGGAAAAATTATGTTTATTAACACATAATTACAAATTTTCTGAAGGATTATCCATAGCATTTCTATTTTTGTTTTAGTAGGTAATTACACTAGTGCTATAAAATGCACACTAATGGATAAGGAAAGCTTAACAAAAAACTTGTGAATAAAAGTCAGAGTTCAAGACGCTCGCACGTGTCAAAAACCCATATAATCCAAGCAATGCCATGTTTTGATGCATTCAGTTTGGTTTAGTAATCACCTTTGAGTTTGAAAACCAATAAAGTCCAAACCCAACTTTCTTTTCCCATAAAAAAAAATGCACAGTCAGCCCCCCACTTCCTCTGAGAAAGAGTTCACAGCACCAGACAAGAATATTTGAATGAATCCAACCAACTGCACTGCAATTTCCAAGAAAACACAAGAGCATAAACCACCAGAAAGCATAATATTACAAATTTACCCCTTCCTTTCTACTATCTCCCTGCAGTTCTGAGCCCTCCTGCACAACCTCTTCATCTTTTTAAAGGTTGCTTACCCGCTAGATTGAAGCGAGCCTGTGCCAGCACACACACCTTGCTTCCTTCCTCCGCCCACCTCGCTGGCAGGCACGTGGGGCTCTTCCTTCACCCCTGAGAGCTGAGCCCCACAGGACAGCACAGCAGCAGCAGAGCCCCTGTCTAGGCGACTCCGGCAGCGCTGTCATTCTGCCCATCTGATGCCCTGGGCTTCGCCCCCCAAAGGCTGAGCGCACTGCGCGGCCTTTCAGCACTGTGGCAGGAGGATACCTGCAAAGGAACCAATCCCAGGAACAGAAAGTCACTGGGTGGTGGGCGGGAAACTAAAGGGTCACCTAAAGGCGATCCCGCCCCCCCCCCCACCCCGTGGACTTAAGTTGATTCTTAACTCCAAGTGAGAAATGGAAGGGAAGAAAAATGTGCAATCACTTTCAGGAGAGGTGAGCGGCTCAAGCTTTTCCAGGAGGTGGAAATTCAAGCCCCGACACGCCCAGCCTCTGCGCGCTGCGGGACAGAGATGCAGATAAGGAGAATCGACCCAGCAGGTGCGCCTGTAGTCTTTAACCTGACCTTCCCTCTCTTGGAGTCACTTTCCCCTCCTGAAGTGGCAAGATCTGGGGAGCGGAGCCCGGCTGCCAGACTCCGTTTCCCTCCAGTGGTGGACCGACGAGGTGGCGGCGCCCGGAGAAGTGGCGCGCACCTGGAGAAGATGGTCACTCACCTGAGCTCTGAAGTACAGGAACAGAGCGACGCTGCAGACCACCTGGCCTAATCCCAGCCCCAAGAGAGCCACAAACATGGAGCGTGAGGCGGCTGCAGGCGAGTGCGGCGCAGCGGGCGCGGGCTGCGACGGGGCGTGCAGTGGACCCTCGTGAGGGGCGCCAGAGCCGCCGCTGCCCATCTCCTCCGAGCCTCGCAGGTACTTGGTGTAGTCTCGGCTGGCGCGGCGCATGGCGCTCGGCCCGCTAGCTCGGGCGCTCTCCTTCCTCTGCCGCTCCCTCCTTTTCTCTTCTGCCCACCGCCAACTCCAAAGGCAGCCGCGAAGCAGGCTCAGGGCCAGGCGGGACCTCGACGTGGAGCCCGGCGTTGGCTCCTGGCGCGCGGCGAGCCGGCAGGGCGCCCTGGGCAGCCCCAACTCTTATAAACCGCATGGAGAGGGCTGGCCTCCGGAGCCAATCAGCCCCAGCGAGGCTGCCTCTTCCACTCCCACCTCTGGCTCCCCTTCCTTCCTCTTGCCCTCCCTCTCTTCCTCACTCTCTTGCTAGAAGGCCTCCTCCCCATCTGGGCCCACAGAAGAGGCTATGGGTGGATTCAGGAGTTAAGGACTCCTCTTGCCCATCCTCAACTGCCCTCTGGAGACCCAAAAGATGGTCCTGGGAAGATGTAGAGGAGTTCTTTGGGTAAAAGTTTTGGGGTGATATCCACATCATGGATATTCCTCAGAGCAGTTCTTATCTCTGGGCCTTGGTTTCCTCCGTAGGATTTAGAAGGTTAAATTTGGTGATCTCCCAAGACCCTTCTTGGACTCTTCCCAAAAATTTGGCAAGGAACACCCTCAAGGATCTTAACTATTTGACCTCTATCGCGGTTCCAAGTATAGCTATATAGATTCCCAGAGTTTGGGGAACACTTAGAAAATTCCAGAATTCCCTTCCCAAATCCCTGTTTCTGCATCTTCAAAGTATCTTTGAGAGAGATAGGTTGTGTGAATGTGGCAGCAGCGAGCCTGTAAACACCAACAGAGATGAAAGAAAGAAAACACAAAGAATAAGGCAAAGGGATGCTGTACGCAGCCAGAAGCAGGCAACACAGGAGGGCTCACACAACAGGAAGAAGTGTTGCACAAAGCTAGTAATAGAGTTAAATGTTAGTTTCATTGCTACAGAAAAGTTAGTCCCAGTTGGTGAAAAAATGAAAATATTAGCATAGCTCACAAATTGTTTCTTATACATCTTCAAAGGGAAGAAGGGAGGTACTAGACAATTTAAACACCTACAAAACTTAGGCTATTTCCACTTTTTAAAAATGATACTTGTTTTGCTTCTTTTTTTCTGCCTAGTTCTCTAATGGATATTACATTTATCACAAATTATCACAAATAAAACATCTCTGACACAACTCTTCTAAATAACACAGCTCTTTTAATTGAACTCTTAGAGCTCAGTATTTGTTAAAGAAGAGTGACTTGAGTTGTATTTTTTAAAAAAGTGTCCATACAAATGAAATGATTATGTGTATGTATATCTAAATGCCTCTAACATTTATGTGTGTGTGTGTTTGATAGGGAAAGGAAAAAAATTAACACCAGCAGAGAAACAACTAACATTAATGTTCTATTCCATTAATTCTTGGCTTCTTTTTACTTTTCATCTATTAATTTTGGGAAGTAGGTTTGTTTCTTCCTCCTTCTTTCTCTTATTTTTTTCTTATTTCCTTTTTTTCCCCCTTATTTGGAAAACAATTCTTTACTTCATTCTTCTAGAAGTCTTTATTAAGATCAGAGATTTTTCAGATGTGTTATAACAACTAAATTCATCATGATACTCTTCCATTTAAAAAAAATTTTTTAGTTGTAGATGGACACAATATCTTTATTTATTTTTATGTGGTACTGAGGGTCGAACCCAGTGCCTCACGCATGTGAGGCAAGCTCTACCACTGAGTCACCATCCCAGCATGATACTCTTCCATTTTTAACAAGTTTTAATGTAGCAATGTTTTATACATTTTTTGTACATATTTTTTTCATTCCTTTAAATCTTGATCTTCAGGTTACAAGAAGATTCTTTCAAATTTCTGATTCATGTCCAGTGTGTTTGATTAAACATCTTTATTTCTTTATTTTCTTTTATATCCCTAAAAGTTCTTCATATGCCATTCCTATTGCTTGGCAATTATTTTCCATTTCCATTGTACTCTGATTTCCAGAGGCTGGACCAGAAACTCTACTGTCAAACTACTGACTGTTTCTTCCAAGGTAATGTATCTTTCTCAACTATTTATTTATTCATTTGTCAACATTACACTCCCCAATGATTATATCACCTCCAAATGCTCAAGGACTTTTTATTATTCACTTCTATAATATTCATCACTTCCTAGAATATTGCCTCATACTGTAGGCACATGGTAAATACTTGTTGGATTAAAAATGAGTGAAGGAACCCTCAACCTTTGCCAATCTCTACATTCAAGTCATACCATTTCTCCCTGAATTAATCATATCTCCTCACTGATCCCTCTACCTTCATTCTTGCTTGCCCTGAACAGTTCTATACACACTGATAAGGACTTCCTTTTAAAAGCAAAAGTATGTATCGTTTCCATATTCATAATAGCATCTAAGTTTTGCTTGTATAAAATATAAACTCTTGAGATTAAAATCCATAAATAGCACTTCCTAAGCTGTATCAGGACTCAGCTTCAAATTCTTCCCCCAGTTGGGGTCTACTCTCCATCCCCCCATCTGATGAATCTCTTGCTCACTCATCCTCTCTCACTCATCTGAGAGACTTCTCCAGGGGTCTTCCTCTGCTCCCCTAGCCCAAGGTGGTGCCCTTTAGTTTTTGCTCCTTGGCACCCTTTACTTCTCCTATCATGACACTTGTGCATTCATTTATTCACTCCATAGTTGTTAGTGAGAACCCACTATGTTCAAGCACTGAGCTGGAACCTGGGAACCTGGTCATCAAGATAGAACATAAGGCTTGCACTCTGATGAGAAAAAAAATACTGAACAAATGATCACACGGATAATTAGCAAAACCCTAGTGAGTGCTTCAAAGGCAAAGTACAAGTACAATGACAACCTCATAACGACAGTGGGGTCTAAACATATTCTGGAGAGTCAGAGAAGGTGCATAGATAAAAATGATGATTACAGCTGATCCTAGAGTAACAGCGTCCTGGGGAGAAAGTGACCAGGGGCCTATCTTAGGCAATTGTATTGTTACAATTACTTGTTTAGTATGTTTTCCCGGTTGCATATGATTTAGCATATTATTTAGTGAATTATATTATATTTATTATTATTTATTTATTTATATTATTTATTATTATTTTATTATATAATTATATTTATATTATTTAATGAATCTTATTTAGCATAGATTCATTAATATTTGTTAACATATGAATATATCAACTGATTAATTTATTATCAAGCTAATAAATTCAAATAAGCCTAGTGAAATGATAAATATTAAGAGATGCCAGGATCCAGAACATAATTGAAGATTCATAGTATATGTCACTACAGAACTATAAACAATACAATGATTAGATTAACATTACTCAAGCTATATCTCCTGGTACCTTGGTATAATAAAACAGGGTTCTTATGGACTTAAGTGACAATTTGTTGGTTCATATAGTTGAAAAATGTTGGGTTTGGCCTGCATTCAGGCACGGTTGGATATAGGACTTAATCAAATGCTTTTTCCTGAGTAAGAGGATTCAGTTAACTCAATACAAACCTCGTGGGCTAAGAGGAGGAGGCGAATAGTTTTCAAAGGAAAATTAAAGTGCAGATATGAGAAAGGTAAGCAATTGCCTACACTGCCAGTCAAGCAAAAGTAACAGTTATTCACAATCAGTAATTCTGCTAGATCAGCAATTTTCAACCTTTTTGTTCTCAGCCCCTTTTTACATTCTTAAAATCTACTGACAACCCCAAGGAACTTTCCATTTATGTGAGTTATGATTACAAATATTTGATATTTTAGAAATCCAAACAGAAATGTTTAACCTATTGGCATGTTAATATAATGTCACTTTGTTTTTAGAAACTCAGACTTAAAATGAAAAGAGTGGCACTGTTTTACATCTTTTCAAATTTCTTCACTATTTGGCTTAGTATATTTTCCTATCTATTTCTGTACTTACTCTATTACAATGTTGTACATTGTTTTAGTTAGATTTTGAGTTTCTGTGAACAAAATATTCCATAAGAACAACTTAGAAAAGGAAAGGTTTATTTGGGGCTCAGTCTATAGATGAACAATTCCCTTGCTCTGGGCCCAAGTTGAGGTAGCACATCTTGAGGGAAGGGCCCAGTGGAGGAAAGCTGCTCAGCTCATGGCATAGTAAGGAAACAGAGGGAGAGCAGGGGAAATAATTCACCTCGCAGAATGCACCCTTCCAGGGCACACCCCTAGTGACCCTCTCCTCCAACTATACCTCACCTGCCTACAGTTGTCACCCAGTCAGTCCATTAAAACTAGGATGGACTAATTAGGTTACAGCTCTCATAACCTAATCATTTCATTTCTGAATATTCCTGCATTAACAGGAGCTGTTGTGACATACCTCATATCCAAACCATAACATTCCCTCCCTGGCCCACAAAAGTCCATGTCCAACTCACAATGCAAAATGCATTTAGTCCATTCCTAAGAGTTCTGTATTTCTAATAGCTGCAGCATTACCCAAAAGTCTAAGTCCAAAGTCTTTTCTGAGACTCAAGGCAAACTCTCAGCTATGAACCCCTGTAAAAATCAAAAGCAAATATATCCAATATAAAGTGGTACAGAGTAAACATTCCAATTTGAGACACTCATTATCTTTGTACTACTACTGTATTAACCAGTGCTTAGTGAATTTTGGTAAAATAAATGAACAAGTTAAAAAATAAATTTTACAAAATTTTTAGCATTCCAGTAATAAAGGGCTGAACTGGAGAAAGAAAAAGTATTAAAGTGCCAAGGTATCCCCAGTAATATCACTCCCCAAATATATCAATAGCCTAACTTAAGGAGGAAAGCATATAGCAAACTTATAGGTATACTATGCCCATGCATAGATAATAAGGAAAAATTAGTACATGTATTTTCATGCCAGTTTTGTAGAATTTTAACTCTAGGCTATAAAACTTAAGAAAACATGAACTTGAGTGATTTTCAGATTTTATGTAATTACCTATTGTAGCAGTTCTCAAACTTTTTAGTCTTAGGATTAAAATGTTCAAAAAAATGAGACCCCTAAAAGCTTTTAAAATATGGGTTGTATCTGTCAATATTTGCCATGTTAGAAATTCAAACGATTTTTTCATTTGAAGTAATATGTAATATATTTTATGAAAAATAGCTACATTTTGAAAAAAACTTAGTGAAAAGATCACATTGTTTTGCAAACCCCTTTTAATGGGGGATACTGTTCTCCAATCTCTTCTATACTCAATCTGTTGTGATTCATTGTTTTTCTTGAAGTATATAATGAAAATATAGACTCATATTATATATAATATAGTTATATAGACTCATATAATATATAGAGAGAGAAGGAATAGTTATTTTCTTTTCTACTACATCAAAACTCACTGGTATTATTTATTAACTATTAGTTGCACTATAAAATGTAAAATCATTGGGGATATTTTCCTACTCTATTATAACATTGTTTTCTCTTGCTCGTTGATTCAATCTTTTATCTAGGGATGATTTTGAACATTAGGTATTGGTCACTCAAAAAATATTGATTCATTCAGTACCACAGCTCTTTGAAATGCTGACATGTTGCATTACACACTATCAAAAACCTGAATTCACTTATATCATCACTGACTTCATCAGAAAATTTTCAGTATAGGGAAGCCACATTTCCAAAAGTTCTAATTTTTTTTCTTGAAAGCTAGAATTGCATTACTGATAACTAATACTGTCAGTTGTTTTTCTGAAGTTGAAAGGCTCATTATGTTCATTTTCCTGACAGTGTCTTCAAAGTACCCAACCCTAAAAAGCATAGTTTATCTGTCTTTTTTCAGTTTGCTACTCAATCACAAATGCTTCTTCATGACACCATCACAATCATGTGGAGGTAGTGTTTTAATGCATACTTCCTATCGTGCCCCACAGAATATTGTTTAAACGTGTATTTGGATGTCAAAGTATAACAAAAATAATTTTCCCTACTCCATCCAGCACATTCTTAGGTGAAATTGGCCTTTTCTTTTTTAAGTATGAAGTATATATTAGTTAAGGACACAATGACCGTGAAGACAGTTTTCATGTCAGCTATGCTTTATTTGTGACATGACTTGTGTTTTATCATCAGTAGAAATGTCTACTTAGTTTTCAAAACAAAGCAAATAATGATCTTGATATTACTATAAAGATAGCTTTGATCTTGAGGATCTCTGAATGGGTCTCAAGGATCCTAAGGGTGTGAGGACCACACATGGAGAACCATTGATCTGTTGGTTGGAGACATATTTTAGTAAAAAGCTGTGCACAGTACAGGCTAGTTATACTAAATATAGTAAATACACAGTCAAAAACTGTTTTGGGAATCATTAAAATCTGAGTATCTGAAGCAAGAAAAAAAGCTGTGTCTTTCAGAAAGAAAACAGGTAAAAGGTAAAGGAAAGCATTTGAGTTAAGAAACATCAAGCAATGGGCCTCTGCTGGGGCAGTGCCCCATTCTTCAGCAACCAGTTGTGCCAATCATCCCTGTAGGCCTCCAGTATGACTTCTCACCCGTCTAGCTGATGCAAGGACTAGTGGCCTAACTTTCTTACATATCACTTACACTGCTTTCAACTCTCCACTGAGGAATTCATCAGAGTCCCTTCTTCAACCATGGGACTATCACAAGGATAAGGTTGCTATTTATACCCCTGCCTCAATCTGAGCCAGCCAAGCTCCATCTTTTATATATTGTGCTACTTATTAAACTTTCATATGAAGAAAAGTTTCTGTGACCAAAACAAACAAGTACTCAAACAAGCACATACTATTTCCAGCAACAAAAAAATTAAAAACAAGTTGAAATAGGAAACTACTGTTGGGTTTTAAGTATGAAAATTGTAATGGATTGATTATTTATGTATTTATTTTAATTTTTATTAGTTGTTGATTGACGTTTATTTATTCATTTATTTATATGCAGTGCTGAGGATCAAACCCAAGTGCCTCCCACGTGCGAGGCAAGCGCTCTACCACTGAGCCACAGTCCCAACCTATGGATGGATAATTTAAATATGTCATTCTAGGGACCCAGTGGAGGTTGGATTTGAGAGGAGATTGCCTGGAGGCAAGTAGACCTGCTAGACAGAGATGTAAGCCTCTACAAAGAGATGGTATTAATTGAGTCAAATAGCCTATTAAATGGCCCATAGCCTGAGGAAAGACAGTCAAATGCAGTGTTAAACATAACAACTAAACCCTGTCTGTTTAGGCTTGAAATGCATCTCTACTACTTCTATCCAACCAGGGACCATTTACTCTCTAAGCCCTCATTAATACAATAGAGATGGAGCTAGGATTATCCACATCATAGGGTTATGGTAAGAACTAAGAATTGATTTAGATAAAGTGCTTTGACTAGTGCCTAGCAGAGAGTTGATGATATTAGTGGTTATTATTTTTAAAATAGGCAGAATTTGATGAGTGGATAAGAAAGGTAGCAGGTGGGAGGGTTAACACGCAGACCTTTGATTTGGGTGACTAGTTGGATTATGACACCATAAATCAAGACAAAGCACAGAAAGGCTTGGTAATGCTAACAAGATGAAGTCCTTCATGAAAGATCACACTTTACTTCCCATTTCAAATGTTGACTTACTTCTACACAATCCATTCATCTTACCACATCCACACATTTCCTCAGTTTTATAAGTTTTTGATATTCCATCTTTTCATTGCATTATTTGAATAAACACATAATATTTTGCAACAAAGAGTAAACAGATATTTTATACAAACACAAATATACGTGGAAATAGAGAGACCAAAAAAAGAGAAATTATAAATATTTGGCTCACATGATTATGGAGGCCAACAAATTCCATGATCTGCTGTCTGCAAGTTGGAGACCTATGAGAACCAGTGGTATATAGATTGAAGGTTTAAGAACGGCAGAGGTGTACAGATTCCATGTGAAGGCTGGAGAACTGGGAGCACCAAGGACAGGAGAAGACAAATGTGCCAGCTCAGTCAGTCAAGCAAAGAATGAATTTACCTTCCTCCACCTTTTGGGTCTATCCAGGCCCTCAACGAATAGGATGAGGTCCACCCACATTGGGGAGGTTCTACTTTTCTCAATACACCAATTCAAAGGCTAATCTCTTCTAAAAATATCCTCACAGACACACCCAGAAAAAAATATTTAGCCAAATATCTGCGTACCCCCAGCCCAGTCCTCTTAACACATAAAATCAATCATCATTCTTTCTTTACAGAAAAGAGTAAATAAATATTTTATAGTCTTAATCTGGTGATATAAAAAGTTTATCATTCATGATATTCTCTTAATAATCAATTTGAACAAAATGCTCCATAACTATTTGGTCGTTGCTTTACAAATCTTCCCTTTCTATATTTCTATATATTTCTATATTTTTCATATTTTTATATTCGGTTGATTTAAAAGCACTTTTTCTCCTTCAGAGATGAATTATTTTGGCTAGATTACAAGGATTTTTCTGTCATTATATCTTACTAGAAACCCAGAAGTAGCTTTCCATATCTTGCCACTTTACTTTCCTCTGACTATGTACAGGATAAACTTAAAGTCTTAGTCTTTTCTTCATTGAAAATACAATATTCCTTTAATTTTGGGTACCAGAGATTGAGCCCAGGGGCACTTAACCACTGAGCCACATCACCAGCCTTTTTAATTTTTTTTTTTTATTTTTAGACAGGGTCTCATTAAGTTCCTTAGGGTCTCACTAAGTTGCTGAAGCTGGCTTTGAACATATGATCCTCCTGCCTCAGCCTCCTGAGCCACTGGGATTACAGGCAGATGCCAAAGTACCTGACAAATTTTTTCCAGCTTCTAAGTCTGAAAATTCACATTGTCAATATTTCTATAATACATTTACCCTTACTATTCACATCTTTATGGAAAAGGCTTCCATGAGATACTTTCAATTTGAATTCAATATCTTCAAATTTAACACATTTGACATGGAATTTAAATCATATTGCCTAACTTTTTGGTTAGTTACAACATTGTATGAGAGTGATTCCCAGACTTAGAACTCTGTGACAACTAAAACTTGTTGGAAGCTTCCAAAAAAACAGATTGTGAGATGTGTTTGTTGCTCTAGAAACAATTATGTGATCACACCATTCAAAATTATGACCTCTGTATATATTTATTTTTATTTATTTTGTTGGCACTGCAGTAGTAATTTCTGGTTACAGAAGAAAAATAGAAAAAAAAAATGACATCCCAAACTTTAATAAATTATGATACAACCTTTTCCATATGATGTCTTAATAAGGATTATTATAATGACAAGGATGGCATATTTCAAGAACCTTGCTTTTCTCTTTATTCTCCATTCCTCAGTTCCTCTTTCCTTACTGATTTATGCTCTGCCCTTCTGTTCTTCTCTGTGCCTAGGAGGCTAAACTTCATTGCCTGCATCACCTGAACTCTCCTGTTTTACGACTAATCAAACTCATCCAGTGGGAGGCATGGCAGTTATCTATTGATCAAAGGCAGAAAAAGAGAGAAACCAAGGTCTTGATTCTATCTCATCCCAACCCCCAGGCTCATGGCGATTTTAGTCATGGCTGCACATGCTGTGACCACAACTCCCACCTGTCCTTTCTTCCTCCACAGATCCAGCTTTATCTAGGCTCTGGTAGTACCTTCTTCTCTCCTTATCCCTTTGGACCAAGGAGTATCTATTAGCTTCTTGTTGCTGCTGTAACAAATTGTCACAAATTTAGTGAGTTAAAAGAGAACAAATATATTATCTTACAGTTTTGGAGTTTAGAAGTCTAAAATGTGTCTGCAGGGCTGCTCTTTTTGGGTGTTGTTGTTATTTCAGAGTCCCTAGGGGAGTTTCTGCTCCGTTTTCCAGATTCTACAAGCCACCTACATTCCTTTGCTTGCAGCCCCTTCATCTTCAAAGCTTATTGCTCCAATCTCTGACATCTGTTTCTGACTGAACATCTCTCTGACTCTCACTATACTATCCCTCTTATAAGAAGCCTTGTGATGGCATAGGATCCATTCAGATAATCCAGAATCAACTTTTCACCTCAAGATCCTTACCTTTATCACATATGCAAAGTCTCTTTTGCCATATAAGGTAACAGATTCACAAGTTCTGGTATTCACAGCATAGACATCTTTGGGAGGGCATTAGTCAGCCTTCTACAGTGTGGGAAAGCATCCTACTTTTTCTAGTCCCTGGATTTCTGACCATTTCTTATTAATTTGCCTAACCCTGACCACAACTCTTCACAGTCTCTTCAGTTGTATCCCTTAGATTTGTCACTTATTTCCTGCCAGGACTCTGTGTAATATACAGTCATCCCTCTGTATAGTTTCTGCATCTGTGCATTCAGCCAAATATGGATAGAAATATTCAGGAAAAAATTGCAGAACATTTAAAAAAGCAAAAATTAATTTGCCACACACCAAATAATAGTATGCAAATAAAGTGATTTGTAGGCATTGTAATTGGGCATTATAAGTAATTTAGAGATGATTTAAAATATATAGGAGTATCTGCATAGGTAATATGCAAATACCATATCATTTTATATGAGGGACTTGAATATCCCTGGATACTGAAGGAAGATTGTACTTGCTAAATCTGAAACCAATTAAATAATTTATAAGCATGGTTATTATAAAACATTTATGCATCCCTTCATACTAGTGACAATTTTTAAATGAGTATTACTGGAATAAGTAATAAGTACATGCAAATATCTTGCTCTGGATTGGGGTCAACCCAAGTAACCCTACACAGCTGATGTGCTTTATCTTCCATACTTTGATCACTTTTTCTCCTCTGTGTTTCTACCTCTTCTGATTTCAGGTCAAAGTTGGTTTTGTTCTCTGAAGACCCAATGAAATCTCTTACCTAAATCTGGCTTCCTTAAAAATCTAACCCTGCATGCTTGTTATCCTTTTTACAAGCAAACTATCCTCATTCCCTTGAACTCACAAATTAACTAATAAACTATAACAAATTAACTGTGACTTGTGTCAGTGAACAATAAAGTTTTATGTTGGCAGTATTTGGAAATATACTAACTTACCCCTAAAGTTGTGCATTTCTAATGGTAAATTACTGGATATTCAGAAAAATTTATGGGAAATAAAAGAAGAAAAGATATCCTTATCATATTTGAAAGAAATGCACCTGTCCATAGCTGTTTATCTCTTCTGTGCACAATGTTTGGAAATATTTATAGTAATTTTTACATCTAGTTTTCTAGGAAGCAATTTGGATAGATTTTTAATTAGTATTATCTCAAACTTTTCCCAAACATAAAGTTATGTAAAGTATATCTTTGAAATAAACTTGCAGGGAATACAGAAATTAATCAGAGATCATAGTTGTTTCTGAAAACATAACCAAATGATATCAGAGGGACTTGGATTCATGTCCTAAATGATCCTGAATCTATCACCACTTCAATTTTGCTCAGGAAATAGTTTTTTATTATTTCTTCTTTCCTCTTCATTGAAAGTCCTAGTTTCATTATATATGGCCTCCCATAACCCTTATCATTTAACTTGTAATTTCCATTTATTTTCACTTATGCTTCCCATCATCAGTATGTCCCTTCATTTGATCTTATGGATCTTTATTTAATTTTTCATCAGTTTCCATTCCATTATTCATGTCATCTGATGGATTTTTAAATCCAAAAGTAAATTTTGTCATCAAGACATCTTTTTTTTCTCTCCAATTGTCTTTTTACAATATCATCCTAGATGTCTTTTAAAAAGGTCCTTACAACAATTTTGAGCTTCACCTCTGCTTCTTTATTAAATCCCCTCTAGTAAATTGCTGTTTATTTGTCATGGGTTCTTTCAAGCTTCTAAGACCCTTTAAATGACATTTGACCTTTCAGTGAAGACAAGACTAAAACTTCAAGTTTATTCTGAAAAAATTTTTTCTAGGTGAAGAATGATTAATACAGTCATTTTCCTTTCTGGGAGCTTTTGTCAAGCACAAAAATAATTTAAAAAATAACAATGTGAATATTTTAGAATAGAAAAATCAAATACAGCTTTCTTTCCTTATCTGCAGGGAATGTCCCAAGACTCTGAGTGGATGTCTAAAACCTCAGATAGTACTAAGCCCTGTATATATACCATGTTGTTTTTCTATACACACATATCTATGACCTTTAATTTATACATTAAGCACAGTATGAGACTGGCAATTACTACTAACAAAATATAACAATGTAACAACATACTGTAATAAAATTTATGAGAATGTTCTTTATCTCAAAATTTCTTATTGAACTGTATTCACACTCTTCTTTTGATGATGAGAGGTAAGATGTCTATGTGATGAAAAAAAGTGAGATTAATGACTTAGGCACTGAGACATAGTATTAGGCTACTACGTAAGGATTACTTGAATACAAGCACTGTGACCCTGTGATAGTCAATCTCATAACCTAAATGATTAGTAAGTGACTAGTGGGTGGTTAACATATACAGCATGGATATGCTGAACAAAGGAATGGTTCACATCCTGGCAACTCCAGATTAGAATGTAATTTTAAAATTATGGATTGTTTATTTCTGAAATTTTGCACTTAACATTGTTATATCATGTTTGACTGCAGATAACTGAAGTTGTGGAAAGCAAACCTATGGGTAAGAGGACTATTATATTTGAAATTAAGAATTCACTAGATAAGCTTAATAGCAGACTGAGTCTCATAAAATAAAAATCAGTGAATTCAAAGTAAGTTCATTAAAAAACTCCAAAACTAAGGCATATAAAGAAAAAATAATTAGAAAATAAATCAGAAGAGAACATGAGAAATGTGTGGAACATTATCAAATGGTCTGATGTGTGTGTAATTGGGAGTTCCAGAAGGAAAGGAAAAGATGGAAAAGAAACATCTGAGTAGATTACAATGAGGATTTTCCAAACTGATTAGAGATTTGAACTCATGGATTCAAAGGTCAGAAACTCCCAAACAGGGATTCCACTTAGTTGCACCTTAATTAAACTGCCAAAATCCAAAGACAAAGACCTTAAAACTACTAAACAATCCTTATCTTTCTGTTCCTTTAGCTGGAAATCTCAAGCAGGTCTCATAATTTCTTTGTTCACACTTAAGTGCTCTGGACACTTTTAATCTTAAAAACACATCCAGTTCAATAATTCAAAGAAGGAATCCAATTTAATAATAAAAACATTATTTCATTTAAAGTTAAGTATTCTTCCCTCCCACAGTTCTGGAAAATGTTTGGTGGTGAGAGGGGCTACTGTGGGCAGGGTTGGGTAAGGATTAACAAAGGACAAATGGTGTATAATTTGACTGATAAAAATTATCATCTGAGATGATTCTCCCTGGACTTGGTGAAGTGTTTGGAGCTAATTCTTTGAAAGGGCATTTTCATGTTTTCCTTGAAGCTTTTCCCTCTAGAAACATCTGGCTGAAGCTCCCTCTCCCTGGCCAACTCTTATAATTCCTTTCCCACTCCTCAATTTCTGCAATTACTAATACAACCCATTCTTTTCTTTTCAGACACAGCCTACCTCACAGGAAACCTTTTTGGATCCGGTCCCTCAGACTGTCCCCTCCCTGGTTGCCCACATCATATCTCCAGTACCCATTTTGGCCCTGTTGTCAGTGAAAACATAGTTTGTTTTCACTATGTGAAGTTTCATCTTAGCTCTGCCACCAAACAGGCAGCTCCAGCCACAACCATGGACTTTTAGACTTCTTAGACACGGAATGAATTCCATTCTGTCACCTCAAACTTCACAACAAATTCCAACTTCCAACCGCCTATTTTAAAGCCCCTCTCAAACTATTTCCTGATTACTTCAAGTTCAAGCATGTACATCTTTAACTTCACTTCCAGCTTCCTTCTCTGCAAGCATCTTTCTTTGAAATATGGGAGCTTTTACCACCTAGTCTTTGATTCCCTCTTTAATATTGCTGTTACACAAGCAAACAACCACTTACCATACAGTGGAATCAGTAAGATGTGTTTTGGAAGCACATGAGATAAGAAATTCTTAACCTGGACTCAGAGACTCAGGAGTCCAGAAAAGACTTCTTGGAGCAAGCCATATTTAAAATGAGACTTGTGGGATGAGTAATAGTTATCCAAGCAAAGTGGGAAAACACACATATCAAGGCCACAGAGCAAAACAGGATGCATTCAAGGAACTGAAAATTTAGTATAACTCAATTTGAGCAGGAGAAGAAGAAATGAGAGAAGATGTGACTGGAAAAATAAGCAGGAATCAAGTCATATAAAGCCTTTGTCTCTGATGATAAAAATTTGCATTTTATTCAAAGAGCAAAGGAGGGGGCTGGGATTGTAGCTCAGTGGTAGAGCACTTGCCTCACATGTGTGAGGCACTGGGTTTGATCCCCAGCACCACATAAAAATAAATAAATAAAATAAAGATATTGTGTCCATCTACAACTAAAAAAAACTTTTAAAAAAAGAGCCAAGGAGGGTCCTTAAAAGTACCCCTCCACCTCAGGAAAACAGCCTGTTCTGGTTTGCAACTTAGAACGGGCTTTGACTGCAGTATGGAGAATGGATCAGAGGAGAGTGGTGGTAAGAGATGGGAAGAGAAAGCCTGGAGTGGAGACTCAGTTACTACATCAGTCAAATCAGGCATGGAACACATGATGGGCAGAAGTGGTAGAGAGCTGTGATGGGTCTCAGAGTCACTTTGGTGCAGAATCCATTGAGTTTTATGACTGACTGGTAATGGGAAGGTGGGGGAAAAAGAAGGAATCAAAGATGGCACGCAGGTGGCTGCCAGTCCCTGTAGGAGAACCCAGGAAGAACAGGCTGGACTAGCTGCACCTCACGTTTGCAGGTGCAGGAAACATGTGGAGGCTCCTGCTTCTGTTGATTGAATCACCTCCTATTCAACTTTCAGGTCTCAGTCCAGATCCCACCTCCTTCTGGCTTTCCCCAAATCCCTACATTTTTCCAAGAGCCCTTCCTCTTTGTCCTTTTCTCACCTTACCCTATCATTTTCTTCCTAATAGTGACTTTATTTATACAGGCATTTTCCCCAGTTGACTTGGGTAAGAGTCAGTAAGATATGGAATCTATATTATTCATTATTTGTACCTTCATCACTTAGCAAAATCCATGGCCCATAGTAGGCACTTAAATCAATGTTGTTGAATAAAGTGAATCCTTCTGAATTTTAAAATACTGAAGCTGTAATGCAGATGTCAAAATACTCATGAGATATTTCTGATTAAACACATTTCAGAAATAACCAGTGTGGTAGATATTATCATCACAACAAACATGTATTGGGTACTCACATGCAAACAAGGCACTGTTAGCCTTCCAGGAAAGGTAGAAGAAAAGACCAAAATTGAGAAATTCAACTGGATCTTTGTTCAAATAGTTTGCATTGGTTGTCTGAGCAGATGTCTTCTTAGTGCTGTCTGACTACAGATCATATATTCTTTCTGCAATTACAACTGCCTCTTATAAAACAGCACACTCTAGGTCCCTGTGCAAAAGACAGAATAGAAAAAAGGGATTGTTTTAAGCATAAGTATATTCAAGCTCTACTACAGAATGAAAACTTTGGAAATCTGCCCTAAAACAAAGAGGTTAAAAATGGGGACTCTGAGGCCACATGTTCTGTGATCAAATCCAGGCTACATTGGACTCTATTGGCTGGCTGGACTCCATGCAATGTTTTCTTTCACACAGCCAGTGTGTTTCAGTGGTGGGATGAAACTCACAAGGTTGTTATGAGTTTAATATAAGTTAATATATATGAACTCCTTAGTCAGATTTTTTTTTAAAAGGAGGTAGAGTCTCCCTGTTTTTCAGGCTGGCCTTGAACTCCTGGGCTCAAGGAATTCTCCTGCTGCCTCTCAAATAGCTGGAACAACTTGTGTGCACCCCTGTGCTAACAACAGTCAGTACTGATGACACTGAGGAAAGAAGCTATCATAAAGTCTATGCACTTTACTTAGTGACAGAAATTACAAATCTAAGTAGAAGAGTCATCTAGCTTCCTGCCTTTGAAAATAAAGCCAGTGTTTGAAAAGAGAGAAGAATTGAAGTGATGATCTGGTCCTCCCAGTAGTAAAGGATATGCAGCCAAGGGCAGTTAGCAATGGTATGGGGAAACAGAGGAGAAGCCAGGAGAGTTATCCAAGGAATTAAGGAGAACACAGTGGGTGGCGACTGGGTGATAAGCCAGTACACCTCAGTGGGGTGATGCTGAAATCTAGCACATAAAGCCAACAGTGACAGACTTCGAAAAAAGGCTTGAATACTTCAGTATATGTACTTTCTCTAGCACAGACATTCTATAAGGATATTTATATAATGTTTGAGCAGAATCCTCAAGATACAAAAGTTAAATTTAATTTTTGTTTAGAAAATTCATTTTGCAATTGTAAAATAGTTTTGAAATGAGAATTTAAAAATCTTTGAGAAATACATAAGATCAATTTCAGTAATCAGTCAACTATTCATATTCATATCATATTCTGATATGTTAACATATCAGAACTTATTTTTTCATTATTATCAGCATATGGGAGGAAACCGCAGGACAAGTGGGCTGACAACTACATAACCTCACTTTATTTTTGACATTTGCATTCACACTTGACATTTACTCTTTCTATATGTGATTTTGATGGTGTGTGACTCATCTGTAGAGGTATTTGTAAGACTATGGAATTCCTTCATACTTTCAAAGAAAAAAAGCATTTCTCAGAGCTCTGTACTGAGTTATTTCAACCATTTGGGACTAGAGGGAGTTCTCTGATAAAAACAAACTGATTTGGAAGGCAATGTCTGTTGTTGGAATTATAAAGCCCATCACAGACAGAGGCTGCATGGAAATGGTGTAGAATGGGTTAGTCATCTGCTAAGAATTAATCTGGGTAATCTGTGAGGTTGTATCCAGTCCTGATACATAAACTGTGCATCTTAATTGCCCCTTGGGTGTCATTGATTAAAGTTTGCAAAATGTTTTAAAATAGAAAAAACAATTTTTTTCAGGTATTCAACTCAGGAATGCTCTACCACTGAACTACATCTGCAGCCCTTTTTCTTTTTTATTTTGAGTAAAGGTCTTGTTAAATTGCCCAAGCTGGCCTTGGACATGATCCTCCTGCCTCAGCCTTCAGAAAAGCTGGGGTTATAGGTGTTTGCTACCATAGCTGGCATGAAAAATATTTTTAAGAGATCCTATTCAGATCTTCCTATCAGTCTGGCTGTTCATTATCTGTATCCAGTAGAATATTCTGCAATGCAAGCTGCTCTATATCTGTGCTATTAAATATGATCCCCTTTAGATACATGTGTCTGAGGAAACTGGACATTTGACAAGTAAAACCAAAGTACTAAATTTCCCCAGTTTCCAGGTCAGATCTATACTGGCTTTTTAAAATCTCTGATTAACATCTGCTGATTAATATCTTGCATTAAAAGTATTACATTTCAGATACATTGAGGCTCAGGATGATCCAATCACTCTAGAGACAGCCTAAGAGTAGAGTTCTTGATAGAGCTCAGAGGAAATTAAATTTCATTTTATCCTAGAGCCTATTACATAGGCTGGCACAGAGTAGCCTTCAATGAATATTGTATACATTTTTTTTAATTCCTTGAACCTCTTCCTCCAAAGCTATGCCACAGGCTTCTTTTAAACATAGTACTAGTCTCTTAGTTCATTTTCACTGTGCCCAAAGTACAAGGATAATAAAAGTTCAGGAACTTCATGAACCAACTCAGCACATGAACTCAGAGATTAGTCAACAACTTAAACAAACAAAGCTAGCCAGCTGGTCCCTGCTCTACTTTACCACAGTCTAGGGAAGGGACAAAGACACTTAGGAAGTGAGTTGAGAGTTTTTCCCTCTCTGTCCCCCTCTTTTCCAATTCATCAGTTTAACCTGCAAAATTTTTGACAGATGATAGAGGAAATGGCAGCTATCTTGAAGACCTCTCCATTCATTCACCCCATAACTGTGCTTGGAGGTGTCTTTCCATTTGACCCAGGCAAATCCACATCTTGCAGGCACCTACGCTAGTGTGACACAGTATGTCTCCCTGTATTCAGATCTTCCTGTCAGTCTGGATGAGCCTCGCCACCACAGACCTGCAGCCACAGAGGATGGGAAGAAGACAACAGATCCATGAGCTTTTGCATTTTGGTGTTTTATGTCCAAGGGGGTTGTTTTGCAACACCAAGAAGAGTTTAGACAAATAAACATGATCAGGACACACTATAATTAATGGGCTCAACCACACAGCCAAACTGCCCATCTTCATAATTTCAGACTGTTTGGCTTCACCTTAGGACTTTGTTTCCTCTTCCACAGATCCATTTGGGAAAGCAGGTCCCATCTAGGCTGGGATGAGGAGGTTCATACAGTACCTGCTGTTAAACAGAAGACCTGCTTTTCACTGTTTCATTTTATGTCAGTTTTGCTGACTGTGTTTCTCCACCCCTTCCTCCCCTGGTGAGAAGAGGTGAGGAACCCAGACCTACGAATATTAAAGATTAGAGAATCTTCTTTTGCCAGAGTTTACAATAGTCAGAAATAAATAGGTTTTGTTACAGGCTGAAATCCAGTACTTCAGGTTGTCCGAAAACTCATATGCTGAATTCCTAACCCCAAGTACTTCAGAATGTGGCTGTATTCAGAGGAAGGGTCTTTATAGAGGAGATTACTTTAAAATGAGCTTGTTAGATGGACACTAACCTGATCTGACAGTCCTTATAAGAAGAAATATGGACAACAGACACATACAGAAGGAAGAGAATATAAAGGCAGAGGAAGATGACACAGGAAGATAGCCATTATAAGACATGGAAAAACCCTTGGAATAGGTCCTTTCCCCAAGTCCCTGCTGACAATTTGATCTTGAACTTCCAGTCTCCATTGTGAGCAGATATATTTCTGTTGTTTAAGCCCCTTTGTTTGTGGTACCTGATGGAGATAGGATCCCTTTGCCTGACATCCTCCTTCATTACCTTGAGCACAGAGCCAGAGGAAACCCCAGGGCACTCCCTGCCCCCAGATTGGTGCATTTTTTCCTCCATGGACAATTTCCTTCAAAATGTAACAAATAAGTTGATACCTCTCTCTCTGTCTTTTCCTCTCCTATTGTCCAGAATAAACTAGTCTTCAGAGCCCCAGGATCCAACCTTCCTCCAGGGAAGCCAGAGAAGCCCTGAGTGATTCCCAGACTTCTCACTAATTCTTCCAAGCTTGGCTCCAGGAAAACCCAGATTGCCATGAAAAATGATGCTTCTGGTCCAAGAATTACTTGGTCAGAATCTATGGGAATAAAATATCTGCTCTATAATATACTTTCTTCTGTGCACTGCCCCTGTTATGGTTTTGATATGAGGTGTCCCACAAAAGCTCCTGTATGAGACAACACAGGAAAGTGTAGGGGTGAAGTGATTGGATTTTGAGAACATTCACCTAATCAATGCATTAATCCACTTCAATGGATTAACCGAGTGAAAACTGTAGGTAGATGGGATGTAGTTGGAGAAGTGGATGACCAGGGCGTGACTTTCAGGTTTACATGTTATCCATAGTGAGAACTCTCTCTCTCCTCTCTCTCTCTCTCTCTCTCTCTCTCTCTCTTTCTCTCCTTCCTGGTGCAACTTTCTTAGCTGCTTTCTACCACCACACTCTTCCACCATGATGTTCTGCCTCACCTCAGGACCCAAAGAATGGAATTGGCCATCTATGGACTGAGTTCTCTGAAAGCATGAGCCCCAAAATAAACTTTTCCTCCTCTAGTTGTTCTTGTCAGGTCTTTGTAAAAAACTATTAATGAACTGAGTGGTACATTGCCTTTAATTTTAGTCAAAAGATGTCTTTATTGTATTGCCCATCCACAAGTTTGTGAATCCTTTTGCTGTTCTACATTGCTGTATTATTACCCCTATAGTTACCCATACCTTGAGAACCCAAAAGGCTACTTCCAACCATAGAACACTCCTCTGCTCCATTCCAATGCCTGCCTTAGTCTGGATCTATCTCTCTGAGACTATTGGGCCTCGGGGATTAAGAGTAGGGATCAGAACAAAGTCCAAGGCATGAAAAGATTTTGTTTAGGTGACTATCTAAACCGTCAAATAATCCACCAGCATGACTTAGACGTCTAATACTATTCAATGTATGAAAAGCTACAGGTGATCTACATCACCTCAGACAGAACTAGATCTTTTAATGAGGGAATAGGCATACTGATAGGAAACTTGGGTAGGGAGAGATAGTAAAAAGCAGTTACACTATTAAAAGAAGACATTATTACAAATGCCCAGGGACAGGAAGTTGAGCCACTTCACTGGCAAAGCACTTGCCAGGAAACAAAAAACTGTGGCCAAGCAATAAGGTGACCCATTTCTTGCTGTAGCATCAAACTGTCCTTGCTCTGATTCCATAATTTAACAGACATTTAGAACACAAAGAGTATTCAGTAGCCCAAAATTTCCCATCCTTCAGGTCCACTAACCCTTCATGGAGAAAATTCCCTCCAGCTTCTTTTCCCGTAGCTCTTGGGAAGAAGTAGTCATTAATTTCACCCAAGGAGCTCACTTCAAACATTTTAAAACATTTCCCATCAATAAACTCTTTGTAGCTGACCCAGCTCCATCACACTAGGATTTTAATTACCTTTTATAATTTTAACATAAATTATACTTAATATAAATTTAATTCAATATAAATAGTACATATTTCTATAAAAAGATAAACATCAAGAAGAAAGCCATTATTCATAATCACTCACTGGTGAAAATAAATGTAAATGATTTAGCTTATGTATATCAGTAACTACTTTTTATAAATAAAACCTTCATAGATAAAAGTTTGGTTCTATTTTTTTATCAACATGTTTATTTTAATATCCACTGCTGTTTGATGACACTAAAAATAAATCATCAAACTCTTGATTCTAAATCACAAATTATTTAAACATCAAATAGCCTTATCCTATTTCTAGAACCACCTAATCATTAAAATTGCTTGGAATTAAGGTCTAAGGAAGGAGAAATAAAGGTTCCAAGGATGGGTAATTATCAAACACTTTACTTTTTTTGTTGTTCTGTTTTCAACTTAGAAATTCAGTGGTTTGTTCTTTAGGGACTTAAACTATCCATGGAATCAAAGCAACCATAAATAAATGTCTTGCTTTCCACTTTAATAGCAGCACCCCATAATTTATTTAGCCATTGATTATTGCTGGACGTTCAAATTGTTTTCAATTTTTGGTTCTCAGAATGATGTGATGCACTATACTGGATATGGACATTTTGCTAATGCCCATATTTGATTCTTAGCCTCTCTTCCCAGAAGATTTACTAGATGGAAAGGTAAAATTATAAGGCCCTTGATTCCTTTGTTATCATTTCTACTCTTGCAGCCAACACTATCCCAAAGGGCATACCCTTTCATAATCTTTTAAGTGTGCTATTCAACCTGTTTCTCACCAGGTTCAGCACTTGCGTTTCTTTAAACTTTAAGCTTCTCTCTCAGGAGAGATGAGACTCCAAGCTCTCAAGAAATTACAATCAGTCTTGAATAGAGAAGCCTCCAAACTACAAGACTCTTCAAACTGGATGGAAGAGCCTTTGGAGTCCCTTGTCCCAGGAAATTGCACACAGCTTGCACATGCTTCCTCAAATGTATGTTCTCCCCAGGTCTTGGAGAGCTGCTGTCCTTGCTTCAGCAAGAGAAAAGGGACAATACATGCAATGACTGTATTGATTAAGCCTAAAACTAGCATGATTGTTCCAGCAAACACAGATGTATGCATGAAGACAATGTAACGTATTTTATTTTAAAACAAGGGCATCCCAATTGATATGTATTGAATCTAGTTAGAGATGTTTATTTCTTCATTCAACAAATTGGAACAAGGAGTCGCATATGTACTTGGAACAAGGAGTCGCATATGTACATATGATGGACATTGGGCAGACGATGGCAAACATCACGGACACAGCCTCCACCCACATGGACTTTAGTTCATGTGGGTGAGTATGTATAAGTGGTACCATGAAGTCAGAGAGGGATGCCTTCCTGCCCAGCTGGGAAAGGCTGTGGGCCTCAAAATGCTGTCTTCACTTTCCTTCATCAGCCCAACCAGCCTTGCTCCTAAGCCCTTCCACACCTTCAGAAGAGAAATCTTTGTGAGTTTACCTTGTTTCTCTAAACTTTCCATTGGGAAGAGTTGACGCTGTAAGCAATCAAAAAGGCACAACGCTGGATTTAATGAAACAGAAAAGATGCCCCTACCCAACCACCTTCAGCCCCTGCCTCAATGTTTCCATGAAGGTAGTCAATAAACAGGAAAACTCACCACCACTCTGACTGTGACCTACTATCTTTGAGGCCAGACTGGCAGGTTTCCTATGCAAATAAAGCCTCCTTGCTGTGGGTCTGGGACAGGTTTTATTTGTAGAGCAACTGACCAAATCCTCTGGATTTGGGGCTCTGGATCTTCATGGAGCTTACTGTGACTCCAGATCATCCTAAGCATGTCTGTTCATACTGCTAGTCTATCCAAGAGTGTTTGCCATCTGTTTCTTTGCTTGTCTGTTTGTCTGTTTGTTTGCCTTCTCTCCAAATCTTTAGCAATTCAAAAATAAACATCAGAAACCGAAATCCACTCAAAACATTGACAAACGTACTGCATCCATGCTTGATGGCATTGAAGCCAAGGAAGTGGGGCTGGGGGACAGGGAGTTGGTGGGTGTTCCCAGGTCACAGCCTTAGCCACAGCCTTAAAACACACGGTATCGGGTTCTCAGCTAGCCCCCTCAGAGGGGAAAGCTGGGAGTTTCTGACCTCCTTTGGGGTTAAGGCTGCTGGTCTGAGTCTGTGCGTAAGCGAGTGGTCACAGTCCTTAATTGCAAAGGGGAAGTGGTTAGAAAACACACTCTGTCCTGGCGAGATTGATAACTTGTAAGATATTTTGGAAGAACGCCAAGAAATAACAACAACGTTGCATGTGAAACTAAATATACATACATCACTTGCATGTTTGCTTATAATTTCCAGCATGTTCTGAAAAGAAAGAAAAGGCAAACAGAAGGAAACAAGTTTGAGATGGCATTTGTAAGGAAGCCAACAATGTTCTCTGCCCTTTCTTCAGTGAAGAGCACACTGAAATAGTAACAGCTAACATTAACTGCGACAATTACTAGGTCCTTGGTACTAATAACTTGCTTTTTATGTATTCATTCATGAATCTATTACAACAATCTTACAAAACAATCCTTTGTCCTCATTTTACACATAATGAAATTGAAATCCAGAAATTTAAGCCATATGTAGGGTTCCTGCATTCTAGTAAGTTACTGTAACCAGGATTTGTCTCCAAATGGCTCTAGGTTTCATACACAGAATATGCTCTGCTGTCATTTAGAGCTAACTAATTCCATCAAGTTCAAAACAAACTTTTCCCCTGGAAAAGGATGCAAGTTTTGGATCATTCTGCTAATGAAGCTGCTGCTATCAAGACCAAGTCACATATGAAATGTTCTCAAAAAACTAAAAATAGAATTATAAGGTGGTCTAGCAATACCACTATTCAGTATTTATCTGAAATAATTAAGTCTTTCACTAATACCTGCATACCTGTGTCTATCATGGCACGATCCACAATAGCCAAGTTATGGAATCAATCTAGGCATCCATCAACAGATAAATAAAAAAAGGAAATGTGGTATATATACACAATGGAGTTTTATTTATCCATAAAGAATAAAATTCTGTCACTTGCAGGAAAATGGGTGGAACTGGAGATCATCAGGTTAAGTCAAATAATCCAAGTATTACCTGTTTTCTCTCATAAATGGAAGCTAGGGGGGAAAAATATCACAAATGTAGAAGGAAGACCATTAGTGTAAAGGTAGGGAAAGAAGGGGTGGGGGCAAAGTAAGCAGAGGTACTGGGGAGTGAAACTGATCAAATTGTGTTACTTGTCTGTATGAATATGTCACAACAAAATGTACTATTCTGTGTAATTAATATGCACCAATTTAAAAAAAAGACAAGTCACAAGAATCAAGAGTGGTTTTATTTATTTATTAATATTTTTGCAGTTCTGGGGATTGAACCCAGGTCCTCACACATGCTAGGCAATCACTCTACCACTGAGCTACATCCCCAACCATTTTTCATTTTATTTTGAGACAGGATCTGGGTAAGTTGCTCAAGCTGGCCTTGAACTTGAGATCCTCCTGCCTGAGCTTCCTCAGTAGTTGGGATGATAAATGTGTGCCACTGTGCCTGGCTAAGAGTGATCTGAAATTGTAAAGTCAGGCTCAGTGAGGCCCATAAACTGGGAAGCATGCTTCTTTCATGCTGCCTTCACATCTCTTAAGAAAAAAGCAATCTAGAGAAAGACAATAAACTTTGACCATATGCAGCTTCCAATTTGACATCAAATGTTGTTTCTGTTTGAGCCACCATGTTCTGGCCTAAAGTAAAGGAATTATTACCAGGCTATGCTGTGATATTGCTCCTGGAGTTCAAAGTAGTTACATCTAGAAACAAAATACAACCTTAGAAGCCTTAGACAATGAAATTGAAACCACAAAGCATACTTGGTGATCATATGCCCACACTTTGTCTTCCAGGAAAAACATGAGAAAGAGTTACTCTGCTTTATGATCTGACACTGTTGAAAACAAAAGCCATGTATTTTTATTTTTGCTTTTTGGCCTTTGTTTTTTTTGTCTCTGAAGAGTGCTAGATTCTCTGGAGCTTGTTTGGAAGCCTTGCTGGATGACCTGGAGACTGTGTTAAGTTCAACAAAAACTCAGTGCCCATCAACTGTATGAAAACTATGCTAAATCTGGAGGACATAAAAGTCGAAAAGACAAAGGCCCTGCCTTCCAAGAGATCACAGGGATAAGAGAGCATAACTGTCTCCCTTAGGATGTAGGCTAAAAAATAGACCTGGGACTTTGAGTTAGAGAGTAAATAACAAAGATGGGATAAATGTCTTTGGAGAATGTGGGATTTAAATTAGACTTTGTGAGTTAAGTGGCCAATCTGTCAATGTGTAATAAGAGAAAAGAAAAAAATTTAAGGTCAAGGAAATATTTAAAACTAGAACCTAGATGTGAGAAAATACACAGTGAATCCCAGACTAAAGTGGGTAGGCAACAGCAGGAACTGGGGTGTATAGCTGTGTGTGTAGCTGGGAAAAAAACATGTGGATGTTCTAGTGAGGACTGAAAACAGAGGCCAGGATAACGCTCTGTGAGTTCTTGAATGCTAGGCAAAGGATTATGGATTTATTCTGCATTTCCAGGGGTTGGGTGTTCAACCAAGTTTCTAAGCATTGAATGACATGATGAGGTATGTAATTTAATAAGATTTTAGATGGCCTTTAGACAGTGCACACCAGTTGTACATCAGTGGCCCTACTCATCAGATCCAGGGAGAACTCAAATGACAGCATCCCTGAAGTCTGTTTCCAGTGCTGACTAAGGCTCTAGTGTGGACCTTCAGATAAGGTCAGTTTGGTCTGGCTTCTCCCTGGGGAAATAATGGTATAACTAATATTTTAACACAATAAAACATGGCAGACAAGCACACACCATGTAATACTGAAATTATATGGAAACCACCAGCCAAACACTCATGGGCTCATCCATTTTCATAGAGCATGAAGCCTGGAATGAGAGACCATTTCAAGCCAGTAGGCATTGTAGTGAGTGTGTTAAATGGATCTCAAGCTCCAGATTCAGACACCAAGATTTGTGTGTGAGCTGCATATCTGTCATCTTGGTGATACCTAGCAAACAGCACAACCTTGGTGGATCACCTTGCTTGGGCTGCTATGACAAAGTGCCACAAACTAGATGGCTTAAGCAATTGAAATTTATTTTCTTACTCTTCTGGAAGCCATCAGCATTGGCAGGTTGATTCTTTTTTTTTTTTTAATTTTTTAATTGTCTATTGACCTTCATTTGTTCACTTGTTTATATGCGGTGCTGAGGATCAAACCCAGTGCCTCCCACATGCAAGGCAAGCGCTCTACCACTGAGCCATAATCCAAGCCCAGCAGGTTGAATCTTTCTGAGGGCTATGAGAGAAAAATATGTCCCAGGCCTTTCTCCTTGGATATAGATGATTGTCTTCATGTTACCATGGCTTTCTCTCTACATGCCTGTTTCTGTGTTCAATTTCACCCTTGTTATAAGGATGACGGTTTATTAGCTTAGGTCCCATTCTAATCACCTCATTTTGACTGAATTACCTCTGTGAAGACCCTGTCTTCAAAACAGTCACATTCTGAGATACTAAAGGTTAGGACTCTACCTTTAGGAGAATATCAGTCAACATATAACACTCAGTTTCCTTACCTGCAAGAAAGCACTAATAAAATTATTTACCTATTCCCAGCACTTAGGGAGGCTAAGGCAGAAGAATCATGAGTTCGAAGCTAGCCTCAGCAATGGCGAGGTGCTAAGCAACTCAGTGAGACCCTGTCTCTACATAAAACACAAAATAGGGCTGGGGATGTGACTCAGTGGTTGAGTGCCCCTGAGTTCAATCTCCAGTACCAAAAAAAGAGAAAGTATTTACCTATTATATGTGTTAGAAGTGGCTCAAGCTTATGACTTGTTTAGACCAGTGCTTGCTACATAGTAAGCACTCAGTAAATAATCACTAGTGTTGTACATATCAACTGAAGAATGGAGAATGTTCTCCATCCCTGCCCCTCTATCCTGACAGCTCAACGTCAGGATTGTTAACAAGTAAACAAATCTCCAAAATCTCTTTCAGTTGCTTACTGGAGTGATCACAGGGGCTTTTAACTCATTGCCCGCAGCTTTGGATATATGCATTCTCCACTGAGCAGTTTTCTACTAGAAAATGGAAAAATGGGGCAGACAACACTTTTCTGTTTTTCTCTTGGAAAAGATAAACCTCATTGCATCTATAAATACAAACTGACAGCATCTGATTGATGAGCTTGTACAGCCATGGCCTAATTAGGGCTACGGCATCCTGACCCACACGGCCTCAGCATCCCTCATGCAGGACTAGAGAAGCCAGCACAGTCCTGGGAACGGCTGTGTTTAACTGTCTGTGCCGAGTCAGCATCCAGTGTGTGAGCATGGCTATTTGCAGAAGGCACCCAAGAGTGGCTATTATTTTTAAAGAAATTCTCATAGAAAAAAATGCTGGATTTAAAATAAATAAATGGGCTCATAGAAGCTGAATAAAACTGTGATGTAAATGAAATGCTGAGTGTTGGTCATGTCCACCTACGGCTGATGAAGACAGCTGTCACAACCCTGGGCTTTCAGTTCTTTCAGGATTCACATGATAAAAATGGAAATAAAACAAAATGCTTCCAAAATAATAGTTTATGTCACTGATAATGCCTGCTCTATAAAATTGGAAAGGTAGCTTGCTTTGGGCACAACCACTTGAC
This sequence comes from Geosciurus inauris, assembly GCA_004024805.1. NCBI lineage: Eukaryota > Metazoa > Chordata > Mammalia > Rodentia > Sciuridae > Geosciurus > Geosciurus inauris. The sequence goes on along the minus strand of PVHX01005108.1, from coordinate 9,719 downwards.
TGGCTCTAATAATAGACAAGATGCACACATGGGTTTTGTTTTATTTTATTTATTCACATTCTATCATCTCTGAAATTGGTATGCTTATTAAAATGGATGTGATAAGAAGCATTGTGTCCTAGTTTAATTGGTTGCATTTTTTTTTGTTTACTTTCTTCATAGTATATAAAAATACTGCTGCAGCTCACAATCAATGGTGATAACAGATTCAATGAAATATGTAGCAACTCTAAACTTAGTTGGTTACCTTTGGGAATAGGAACATGACTTGATTCATCCTCATTGTATCTTTCTATATTTCTCCTGGGTCTATCTTGTGCCATAAGCAAGAACATCTTCAAGCCACAAATGCAGAACAAAATGGACACAGTTTAGTGTTCTAACCAATATGACACAGAAAATTAGTAGTAAATGATTCAGACTCAAATATCATGGAGTGGTTCTACTAGATCATGCAAATAATAACTGTGAGATTTTAGAGCAGCCACAAAATTCAGTGTGTGTGTATGTGTGTGTGTTTGTGTGTGTGAACTTTGTAGCTTTAGCTGTATGAACTAGTTTGGGAACAAGAAGTAAGATAAAGAAGGGATGGGGTGTATATCCGTGGTAGAGTGCTTGTCTAGCTTTGCAAAAAAAAAAAAAAGTAAGCTGAAACAATATAAGCAGGAAGTAGATGTAAGAAGCCTGAGAGGCAAAAAATGATAGAGGCTCTGAACCTCTGAAGGTAGTCAGGATCCAGCCTTTATACTGTGTGAGACACTGTCCTTACTTACTAGTCTTATTATTAGTCTTATTACCAAAATTTCAGCTCTACAAAGGGGACTATGCATTTTCAGTTATTGACATTCTGAAGGACTGGGCATCCAATAAGTGCTTTTAACAAGTAGCTCTTTTTCTTTATTTTATTTTTTAATTTGTTCTTTTTAGATATACATGACAGTAGAGTGTATTTTGACATACTATATACACATGGAGTATAGCTTATTCTAATTAGGATCCCATTCTTGTGGTTGAACATGATGTGGAATTACACTGGTCAAGTATTCATATATGAATTAGCTCCTTTTCTTAAGAAAGAGTGTATATCCTATTCCTGATCTGATGTCTACCATATCCTAGTAGAGAAGACAAACAGAGATGAATAAAGATGGAGATTTCTTCCCTGAGCTCCAGGAAAATTCGTGCAGTAGAACTAAGGCTTCCAGTTCTCCAGTGCCATGTGAGGTCAAAAGAAATTTTTAATTTGTTTCCATAAATTGAGAACTTATCAGTCCTGTTAACTGCTTGCTTTATGCAAGCAGTTCTTTACTCTCAAATATATCTCTACAAATAACACTATTTTACACTAGACTAGACTATAATGTTTTCAATAGCATAGTTTTGGTGTCTAACAGCACAGCCCAACAATGTGAGATAGATGTGAGCTTATTTAAGGTCAAAGTACACTCTACTGTCATGTATATCTAAAAAGAACAAATTAAAAAAATTTTTACAAAAAGTAAAAGAGTATTTGTAAACAGAGAAAGGATTGAGGGAAATCCCGGGGAAACCAAGCCTGTGTCCTTTCTTCTCCAGTTATGCACAGTGGAAATAATAGTCATTGTTTAAGAAGATGTTTTTAATTGTGCTCTTATCTTTGCTCTTCAAACGCCCTGATGTTCTCAAATCTTCTTCTCAGGATGGTCCCTAAGTTCTCAAATCTTCCCATTATGCAGATTTCTCTCCAATAGCTATAGGCAAACTGCCTTCTTCGTTTAATAGGCCTTTTTGGAGGACAATTTTTTTTTTTTTGGTACTGGAGATTGAACTCAGGGGCACTCAACCACTGAGCCACATCCCCAGCCCTATTTTATGTTTTATGTAGAGACAGGGTTTTACTGAGTTGCTTAGTGCCTCGCCTTTGCTAAGGATGGCTTTGAACTCATGATTCTCCTGTCTCAGCCTCCCTAAGTTCTGGGATTACAGGCTTGTTCCACCGCGCCCAGCTGACAATTGGTCAATGTCAGCTGACAGATGACCACCTACGCGTTAACCAAATACAGAATGTGTAGCTTAAAAAAGAAAAGAAAAAAAAGATGTCTTTAAGACAGCCTAGAATTGAAGAAGAATGCCCCCGAGTTCAATCTCCAGTACCACAAAAAAAAAAGAAATTTATTTAAAGAAAACAATACCAGTTTACTTATTTTCACTTTTCTTCACTTCCCACGTTCTCTCCTTCCTACTTCCCATCCACACAGGAGGCTTCCGATCCAGTGGATGCTGTGTTTATTTGCTGTGCACAAAGAAGATCAACAGATATTTTCTGGGAACATTAAATACCAAGCTCTCTGCTAGGCTCCAGGAATATGGTATTGAACAAAACAGATGCAATCCTGGAAATCATGGGTATTAAACAAGTTACCAGGACAGCCACCAAATCCCCCACCCAGCTCTTCTGTGTATTTTCTCAGTGAGCATTTTTTTCATTGAGTTTACAGAGCAAACAGGAGTGTGAGCTCGGGTGCTTATGCTGGAAATCCTAGTAAAATGGAATCTCTATTGGAGAATATCTCTGTCATCTCTGCCTGCGGCCTTGAATTTTCTCTTCACATCCCCTAAGTGTCATTGAGTTGCAATAATGGAGGTGAAAAGTGCTTCACAACCTAGAGAGATCTGTCCCAAATTCCCATTATTGTTCATGCATTATGCTTATTTGCCCCACATCCCCAGTACTGTCTGGTCAAGATGGGGAGAGTTCATGGCTTCATTATTCCTCAGTGTGTAACACTTTCTGAAGCTTTCATCCAGAAATAGTGAATTTCAACAGTCCACAGGGACTAAAGTGGAAGAAAGACAAAACAGAAGCAGGGAGAGATTGTTTAAAGTGGAACAGAGTAGAGAAAATGGACTTGATTTGAACATAAGGTGTGAGATCTTGAATCAGTGGCAATCTATTGAATGATGGGTATTTTTTACTGACATGCTTAGATCTTATAAATTCGATGTATTTTCTTGAGAAATGTGATTTGTGAAGAGGAGGAAGGACCAAGAGAAGTGGTCTATTGTTTTATATGTCATTATAGACTTGGGATAGAACCACAAACCAGAAACTGAGGAGCCAGACGAGGTCACGACCCACCAGCAATACCACTATCAGTCATTATCATCAAATATACTTTCTTTTGCCTACTGCTGAAAACTCTGCTAGGGTTTGTCTGGGAAAAAAAAAGTTGTTTGCTGTAATAAACTAGAATTTCCTTTTTTGTCAGTGAGTTTTAAAAATCATTAGTTGTGTAGCTGAGATCCCTGGGCAGCAGCTGCAGCTGAGATGTGCCTGGAAGGCTCAGGATTTCTTTGCTTTGAACAAGACTGGGGCTCCTTCCTCACCTTGGAGAAGTCTCACAAAAAAGGGCTTCAGGTGGCACATGTCCAGCCTCTCATATTCCTTTGAAAGATTTCTTGGCCCACAGAAAGCAAGGTGGTGGCAGGTAATGGTGGATTACTAGCAAGGGAGATTGGTTAAAAGATATATAACCAAAGAATAGATGTAGTATTTTAGAGTATCCTGAGAGTCAGATATTAGCTCAGCAGACTCATGTACCCTCCCCCCACAAGAAAGAACTTGTACCCTCCCCCCACAAGAAAGCAGGGAGAAGGAAAGAACAAAAGAAGGAAAGATGTGGAGAAATAAGGAGGAAGTGGATTAGTGCTAGCATTCTGTATGTTACAACCCAGAAAAAAAGAGATAGATGTTAACAACATAATTATTCACTAGTATGAAATCCCATCTATGATTAGAGCCATAAAGGAGCCCTCTGTAATGATACTAGTACACTTGGCAGGGCAGCCTGATTCCTTCTGAGTGGTCAAAAAAGGCTTCCCCAAGGAAGTGATGCTTGAGCTGACAGATGACCACCTACGCGTTAACCAAGAGAATATGCAGGGGGAAAATGTCAGCCCGAGAAGCAGCATGTGCCAAGGCCATGTGGCTGGATGAATCACAGCCCACTTGAGGATGAAAGATGAGCTGGCTTGTTGGAGCCCAAAGTACAAGGGAGTGAATGGGGAAAAGGAGGCTGCAGACCGTTGGATCACACAGAGCCACGTCAGTCAGCAAAGGATTTTGTCTTCATCCTCACAAAGTGGAAAGGACCAAAGTGTTTAGGCACAAGATAGATTTTTTTTTAAAGATTGCTGTGGCTACAGTGTAGAGAACAGATTTTTGGAGGTGAGAAGGGATAGAGGAAAGAAATCAGTTAGGAGGACACGGAAGTTATCCAGGATAAGAAGACTGTAACTTAGTCTAAGGTAGTGAAGATGGAAAGCAGAGGACAGAAGTGAGAGATGTTTAGGAGGCCATATGCATATGGCTCAAAGGCTATGAGAGCCCTCTGCATCCAGATCTCTTACTTAGATCCTGTCTAGTGTTTGCAGTCTTTGTTTCTTCTGCCAAATATTATTTTCTAATAAAACAACAGTTCACCATTCCTTGCTGGCTCTATGGTACTTGACCTATCTTATACCAACCCCCTAAAATCAGGTTAAAGACTAAACCCCAAATAACAGGGGCTTTTTTATACCTCTCTCTCTCTCTCTCTCTCTCTCTCTCTCTCTCTGTATATATATATATAAAATCACAAAGTATCCATGTCTCCTACCACTATGACTATGGCTCTCCACAGGGACAGCTTTATTCCCCAGGGGACATTAATAATGTCTAGAGTCATTTTAGGTTGATGGTGTTACTGGCATCTAGTGAATGCAGTCCAGAGGTGTTGCTACACATCCTATAATGCACAAGACAGCCTTAAACAATTCTCCAGCTCAAAATGTCAATAATGCCAAGATCCAGAAGACCTAGTCCCACACACACTTTGTCCTTACAAGGTCCCTCCCCTCCAAAGTGGAAAAATCTCCCCCTCACATCACCTATGAATAATGGGTGGGAATTGTCTACAGGACAGAAGTAAGAAGGACCAGCCAGTGGTTACTTAAACCTATGCCAAGCTCCCAGCTCTGGGAGCTACAGGTGGGGACTTGGACATCTTACACCTTTATCCCTCCCTTCCTCCCCTCCTCACACCATACATCTGTCACAAGGCTATGAGAGCCGTCTGCATCCAGATCTCTTACTTAGGTCCTGTTTAGTGTTTGCAGTCTTTGTTTCTTCTGCCAAATATTATTTTCTAGTAAAACAACAGTTTGCCTTTCCTTGCTGGCTCTATGGCAATTGACATATTTTATACCAATATCTTAAAATCAGTTAAAGACTAAGTCCCAAATAACAGGAATCTTTTTATATCTTTTATTCTGGGATCCTCCCTCACCTCTCCATCAGTCAACACTCACCTTCTCCAGACTGCTTCCAGAAAAGGGACCAGCTCTCACAAAGCATGGCTATGCCTTCTCCCAAAGGGTAAGTCATGACCCCAGACAATGAACCTTCCTTAAAATACCTCTGCTGATTGTTCTTCTCATGCTGACTTCCTTTCTCATTCTCCTAGAGGCCTGCCTGACTCTTCCTTCTATTTCAAGGTATGGAATCAAAACCCCTGCTTTTTGCAGCACACAGTTTCCATGATCTCAAGGTAGACCAAAAACTGAGCAGATGAGTAAACTAGAATGGATGAACATAAGTGATCATCAAAACACCAACAATAAAAAAGAAATATGGTAACTATGTTCTACCAACAAATACAAATTTTCTACATTTTCATGCAGAGAAAACACTATCCCATAATAATATTCTGCAGTGTAGAAACTCAAACTATTTGGTCTTTTATCATATCCCAGATGGAGTTTATTTATTTTCCAAGGTGCACTTTATCCCTACATTCTCATTGTTGTCCCATTTCTGAAAGAACACAATATTACCCTTGTAAGAACAATGATGACTCTGGAGGATTTATTGATGGCAATCTTTCACATGAAAAGCTAAAAAAAAAAAAAAAGACTTTGATTTTAAACTGATTTTTTTTTGCCCTAACATAATGGGTAGAAGATGGGCTTTCCTCCAGGAAGTTCCAGAGAAAAATTTGATTTTGTTTTCTCTCATACTCTTAGGGAAGCAATGATTCATGTTTACCTTGCTGTTAGGATGATTATGACAAATAGGTGAATTATGCTGATATTCAAGGCAGATGCACAGAGCAACATGAGGCTATTTTTTATTTATACTATGATTTTCAAACACTAACCCAGACTAAAAGAAATGTGTGTAGTATGTGCCAATAACCAAAGTCATTTCTATATGTTCAATGCATAGTTTCAGGAAAGGAAGAAATAAATCTAAATATCCTGGACTAGCCCAGGACCCATATTGGGAATAGACTGTGCCTCTACCAAGTTATTTCAAGGTTACTAGATAGTAGCTTAACTGGCTCCCTAATGGTATTTAGAAATGTTTACATTACATTTTAAAGTTAAGCCTGGCATGGATATGTAGTTCAGTGGTAGAATGCTTGCCTAGCATACATGAGGCCCTGAGTTCAATCCTTAGCACTGCAAAAAATAAAAAATACAGTTGAGCCCTTATTAAAATGCAAGTGTTAACCAAGTAAACTAAATTTAGCCATTATAAGTGTTCACGTTGTAGTAGTCAGGGTTCTCCAGGGAAAAAGAACGAAGGATAGAGAGTATATGTGTGTGTGTGTATGTGTGTATGTATTAAATATGTCAATTTCTTAATAAATCACTCTCTACATATATAATTGTATATATACACACATGTGTTTATGTGTTTTTGGTGTGCATGTGTACATATATATATGCAGAGAATGATTTATTTTAAGGAATTGGCTTATGCCATTGTTGAGACTGGCAAGTTTAACATCCTGAGGTAGAGAGGCAGATTGAGAATACCAAGAGTGGTATGTATGGCAGTCTGGATTCCAGAGGCAGTCTGGAGGAATGGTTTCCTAGCTCCTGCAGGGTACCCTTGTTCTATTTTCTTTCAAGGCCTTCAGTTCATTAGAAGAGGCCCACACATATTATGGAGAGCAATCTGCTTTACTCAAACTCTACTGATTTAAGTGTTAATTCTATCTAAACAATACCCGCACAACAACATCTAGACTAGTGTTTGACCAAACCACTGGACACATAACATCCAGGCTGACACATAAAATTAACTACCACAACACTTTGGTTTAAATTAATTTACCATATTTATTTGTTGATTCCCTGAAGGCTTGGTACATGGAAAAGGCTATTTTTGACAAGCATAAAAGAGAAGAAGGGAAGAGAGAGAAAAAGGACAAGCATCCCTGGCCTCAGGGAGTATTAGTCAAACTGTCTTGTAAAATCCAAGACCAAGAAGACAGTAGTACAGGCCCTTGGACAACTCTTGAACTAGAATTTTGTTGAGCCTCTGTGTCTATTTAGGATTCATACAAGAAATAGCAAGAAGTAACATTTATTGATTGGCACTCACTATGTACCAAACACTCCCCTAATTTTTAAAATATATTTATTCATTTAATCTTCCCCTAGTGAAATAACACTGGTTCCATTATTGTCTCCACTTTTCAAATAAGAAAAATTTAGATCTAGAGAGGTTTAGCAACTTGCCCAGGAACACACAGCTGGAAATCCACAGAGCTGGAATTTGAACCTCTGCAACCTGCCATCGGACCCTATATCCATGATCACAATTGCATCATCTCTAAAACTGCTATTGATGATGTTATCTAGTATGTCATTCTGTGTTCTTTGTGTTAGGACATATACATACAATATGTTCCTTTTAGTACCAAGAAAAAAGATTTCATCTCCCAAGAATCTAGTTTATTTAGATGTATCAGATAATATAACCCACTGACTTTCTCCTTTTGCATAGTTCTTTCTCAATAACCTCTGTTTATAAATGTTTATTTTTCAAGTTACCCCAAAAACCTATTTGTAAGTAGGAAGGGTATATAAAAATCTTAAAAGATACGTAGGATTTTATATATTACATTGTTGCTTAAAGCAATTGAATAACTATGGACATTGAGAAATTTCACATTCTTAAAGAAGCCCTATAATCCCAGAAAATAAAGCCATAAAAATAATTTCTGTGATGGCAATAGATGAGGTTCAAATAAACCCCAAGCTTCTAAGGACTGACAATCTAAGATGAAGTAGGTATAGATAGGAAGGACTGACTAGAAATTCCAGGCTTTGGAATAACCAGCTTCTGCTTTTTTCTAGCATCTGGAAAAGCCAAACCACCCACATTAGCTCTTCCCAGGGGTTCATCTACAGAATATTGAAAAACATGCAAGATTCCTGGGAATTCAGGAAGAGGCAGGACCTTCGACCTCTGAAATTAGAATAATACCTGAAGGGTGCTGAGGGAAAGTCAATGTTTGTAGTAGCCTATGACCTTCTGGATAAACAAGTCTACTCATTGGGATTGATCCTTGGTCTGCTTCCCATCATGCTCCTGTTTCTACTGATTTCCCTTGTTGTCCAAGCCTGATTCAAGCTAACTACTCCCTGGCTTTGATTGCTGTGTATATAGTCTGGCCTCCATGTCCTATCAGGGGCCCCCATCTGAAACCAAGCTTGTCATCCCACTACTACGATCAGATCTGTCCTCCGTAACATCTGCCTCCCTGTCTCTTTTTGCCAATATCCTGACTTATCTCAGTTCCAATACACCATGACTCAGCCCACCAATGCCACAGCAAAACACTGCCCTTACCTCAGCCCTTCACAGTGGCACAGCAGTTCCCATTTATCCATGGTATAGGGCAAAAGATCACAGACATAAATCAGGTCATCCACCACCTGATAGCCCATGACTAGAGCTTTTGGGACCTTCACACTGAGGTGTAGGGTCCCAGCCCTGGTTCCTTTCTATATGTGCCTGAGTCAAGTTTGATAGGACTCTGCAATGTGTGGTTTATATCCTAGTATGAGCTGAAGCATACTAGGAGCTGTGGGCAGGGATCTCTTCCCTCAATATAGAGAGAAATTTCCAATAAGCCAGCTACTTGGATAGGGATGCCAGTGGGCCACATTCCTTATGTGCTCTGAACCAGCAACAGCAGGAAAAACCAGGTCAGAAAATACTTACTCGGAGGTTATGAGACAATCTGGAAAGTCCAGTGAACTCCACTGAGGTATACCTCACAAACCACACACAGATCCTATGCAATAAAACTCTAGCCATGGGGTGGTTCTTATAGTGGACCAAAGGATACTTGGGACATAGGATTCTCGAAATCTCCCATGGCCACTAGAACATAATGTTCTCGCTGATTGGCTGACAACCCCTACGAGACTTCAACCCTTTTTTCTTTGTGGTCTTTGGGACACATTTGTTAAGGAAGCACATCGTTGCTTGAACATCCCATGATCTCTGAGTTTGAATTCTGAGCTATTCTGCAGGATCTCCAGACCCACCCGCACCAGAACTGCCCATGTGGAGTATCACTTGGATCATTTACCCAAAAGTGCTGTGATTACTAGAGGGTATCTGGCTTTTGAGGCTTCCAGTATCATCCTTATGGTCAATTAGCCATCAACCTAGCCCAAGGTTCTACTACCGTATTATTTTTTTTTTTTTTAATTTTTATTCTTGTTTTATTTAGGCTTACATGTTGACAGTGTAAATTGACTCATTGTACATAGATAGAGGATAACATATCAATTCTTTAGTTGTAAGTTGTATAGAATCACATCATATATGCAGTCATACATAAAGTTAGGGTTATTATGACCATCATATTCCATCACCCTTGCTGTCCCCATGC
>PVHX01005107.1:0-116280 GCA_004024805.1 Geosciurus inauris | reverse complement strand
TCTTAAAATTTTCTAATGGCTTCTCATTCTCACTCAGAGGAAAATCTTTTTTTTCCCATGAATCACAGCATCGTATGTATCCTGCTTTGACCTTTGTTTTCTGCCTTCTATTCCTATAATTTCTTGCCCTATTCCATTCTGTCCAGTCACTTTGGCTTTTTTGTACACTCTCAGCTAAAAGACTATTGTTCTTGCTCTTATTTTTATTTGGAATATTCTTCTCCCAGGTACTTTATGACCAGTTTCCTCGTTTCCAAGTCTTCTGATAAAGTCCTTCTCTCACCACCAAAAGATTCAAAATCCATATATTTCATGCCTTCAGTTCTTGTATTCTATATTTACTTCTTATAATATTTATCCCTACCCAAAATAATTTTTCTGTGTGTATTGCTTTGTGCTATGCTTGGCACACAGTAGGTACTCAATAAATATGAACTTCATAGACTAGTGCATAAGTAAATTTGGGGACCTAGTTATGGAATTCCTGCAGATATTTTGGTGAGATTTTAAAAATAAAGTATCACATGACTTTTGATTTTACATGTTATTTTATAAATATTAGAAAATACAGAAGAAACATATTTAAGAAGATGAAACTAAGCCTATCACTTACAGCGATTATCAGCATTTTGATGTGTTTTATTCACTTCCAATGTACTACAAATGTATCTATATGCATATACACAAAATTGGTATTCTATGCCTTATATTTTATCCTGCCTTTCCGCTTAAATTATATAAGATTTTTTTTCTAAAAATAATTTCACAGCTTATAATTATCCCACCTTACATAGCCATTCTTTTACTGTTAGATATTCAGTTTTACTTAGCTATTTCTACATTTTTAAATTTGTAGTATTTTAAAAGTGAAACCTCCTTGTACATAGATCTTTACTCATACATATGTTTAAAATTTTTAAGAAAAATTACAACAGGCTGAATTACTGAGTCAAGTAGAATATATGAAAGACCTTTGATGAACATCATTAAACTGACATTTATAAAATTTGTAGTAATTAATATGCTTTTAAGTACAGTTTGTGTAAAATCACAGCATCTATAGTCCAAAATTCTCATTCATTAAAAAATTACCAATACACATGAAAATGATATTTTGTTATTGTTTTAATGAAAATGTCTTCCTCAGTAATATAGTTGATTAGTTTTCCAAGTATTTGTGACCAATTCTTACATCCACACTCTGTCCAATATTCATGATGCTCAACATAGTCATGGAGACACAAATCCTGCCCCTGCATTAAGAAATAAATCATTTCAGTTATTAATTAAAACTGGTCTTTTGCCATACAACTTAACACATTTTTGAAAAATGTTGACCTGACCCAGTGCTGTCTTGCAATTGATGCAAGAAAGATCTAATTAATGGAGTATGTATTGATGGTAAATAAGCCAGATCATATTTTATAATGATTTTATTTCAGAGATTGTTTGCCTATGGGAAAAGAATCCTTCTCTGTGAATTCAAAGTGTCCTTCAAATCAACTCAGATGGATTTAGAATAATAATTTTATATCTCAACTTTTCCAAGAGAAAAAACTAAAAGAACAATTCACTCATATACATAATAAACTGTTACTTGCTCCAATGTGATTTGCAGGCTACTGTTAAATTTTTCCCTGAAAAAAAAAAAAACAACAAAACTTCATTTAACTTACCTTCCACAGTATCTTAAATTTCACCATTATGGAGACCCTTTGGCTAATGAATTCCAATGCTTTCAGTCATGCATACCCATTACGGGTATTAACACATTATGTTTTTTAATTCACTCTCAACCTAGGTCTTTTGGATCTATCTCTGATGGAAATTTATAGCTTAAGAAGTTTAAGTTTGTAAGGAAAGTTTAAGTTTGTAAGGAAAGATATATCAGAGTATAAAGCATTATTCTAAGAAGGGTAGGTTTCAGTGAGATTCCAAAGTTGGTGCTGAGAAGTTGGAAATATACTCTGCTTAATAATACTTTGGAAAGTAAATTGGTAACATCTGTTTAAATGGCTGTATTTAAGAGAACTATGAGACTGGACATGGATCTAGTAGGAAATGATATAGCCAAGAAATGAAAACCTGAAGCATGGGCAGAGGGGGAGGAGTAACACTACAGATGCTCTATGTTCAGCTACACCAGGGCAGCGCTTTGCAAACAAACACATGTACTAATGTCCTGGAGGGTTTACTGAAACACAAATTATTAGACCCCAAAGTGGGCTTCTGACTAAGCAGATCTGGGTGGGACTTGAGTATCTGCAGGTGATGCTGATACTACTGGCCCAGGGCAACACTTTCAGAATAACTGGTCCACACTGTTAGATGTCATCACCTATGTTGAGGACTAAGAGAGCATGGAGTTGACAAGCCTATTACCTTGAACCCTCTGCTGCAGATTGAACACTTTCAACCTGTTCTTGGATCTATAAAGTAGAAAGCCTCATATAATAATATGATTCTGCTATAGCACAAGGAGCTCTTATATGTTTTACAGAAATTCTCAGACTAGGTTTGCCAGATTTAACAAAAAAAAATACGTTTATAAAAGTATAGCTAATGAATCCCACCATGGTGTACATCCACAAAAAATTAATTCTAAAAAGTAACTATGCATAAATAGCTGGGTTTGGTGGCACATGCCTGTAATCCCAGCACTTTGGGTGGCTGAGACAGGAGGATCATGAGTTCAAAGCCAGCCTCAGCAACAGCAAGGCGCTAAGCAACTCAGTGAGACCCTGTCTCTAAATAAAATACAAAACAGGGCTGGGGATGTGGTTCACTGGTCAAGTACCCCTGAGGTCAATCCCCAGTACCCCCTAAAAGTAATTATGGATAAATATCAGAAAGATTAGTTGAAAGAAGAGAGTGAGGGAAGGGGAAGGGGAAAAGAGGTACCGGGGACTGAATTAGAACAAGATATAGTCCATGCTTTTATAATTATGTCAAAATGGATTCTACTGTCATGTATAACTAAAAAGAATCAATAAATAAATAGATTAAAGTATATCTAGTTATCTATGTATCTATAGGCAGGGAAAAAGTATAAAAGAACAAACATGAATAGAGTAAATGAACAAATATTGATAGATATACTTTTATTCAGGTATGCATATCTAGATAAATATAGATAGATACATATATAGAGATATATCTCAAAGACAAATTTTATTATGGGTATGTCCCATGCAATATTTTACAATATTTAACTGAAATTCAAATTTCATGAATCGTTCTGCATTTTGCCAGTTAAATCTATCTCTGACTAAGCAATGTGAGAAAGCCTTGGGAAAAGTAGAGAGCAATGATTCCATGGCCTTAATCAGAACTATGGAGAGGCCATAACAATGATTTCAGAAACACAAATGGGCTGAATATGAGTACTCTGAATCTCTCTCTCCAAAATAAATGGTACTCAGTTCTGTTTAGCAGGATGCGTAGTAATAAGGTAATGAGAGACAGTAACCCATAATTCAGTAGAGAGTACAAAAAAATAAAGTGATTCGAACTAAATTCATGCCATACCTCCTGCACTCCATCACCTTGACCTTGTTCTATAGTAGTGTTAAGAAATCCAAGTAACAGAATAAGGGGACAGTGGGAAGCTGAAAGCACTTCCTAGTATGAGCCTGCATCATCCTGCATGCAGTGAGGAAAGCTCTGGGTACTTTAAAAAAAAAAAGAATATACCACTGTGAATCTCACCTTCATATTCTCTCCACAAGGCATTAATTAAAAAATAACTATAAATAAATAGAAGAAGGATCAGTACAGCAAAGAAAAAGGAATGGGGAAAGAAGGAGGGAAGGGAAAGGGAAAGTACTGGGGATTGAATTAGAGCAAATTATATCCCAAATAAACACTAATATTAGGTATAACTAAAATGAACTAATAAAAAAGGAATAGAATGAGGGGATTTGGTTAAAAGGAAATGAAAAATCTGGAGGAGAAAAGGAGGAAAGGTAAGTTTATCCCCAAAATTCAGAACTGAAGTTGCTGTGCCTCCTATAGGACTGAAGAAGCAAAGGAATGCCACACTCCCAAGCCCACGGTCACTGTCCCATTGAAATATTATCATTGGATCCAAACTACTCTATCTGGAACCAAGGACACAATCTGTGGTAGCATTTGCTACTGTCTCCTCTGCTTCTGGGGTAATGACCACTGCTACTTTAGCAAGCACTGACAGAAACTGAAACAAAATTTATTTTTTTCTCCTTCTAATTTCACTTTAATATTTTCCATTGGCTGATCATGACAGGAAGCCAGCTAGTGGGGGAATTTTGTCTCTAGCCTTAGGAGGCAGGGAAAGAGTATAAAAGAATAAACATTAAGCTAAGAAAATATAGCCACCATTTGGCACAGTGTATTCTCTCTCATTTCCCTCCCTTCATTTCTCCCATATTTAAGGTTTCAAGCAACAAACTTAAAAACATCAGGTTTCCAGACCACAAAAATTATCTTTTATAAATATGAAGAGAAATTCATTCCTTCCTCTCAAAAGGGCACATATATAGCCAAATAACTGACTCTGTTATATTAATTCCACTTCTAATTTAGTTACAAGCCCATTTGTATATATTATCTAAAACTAAATAATACTTCTCCTTTTATAATATAGTAAGAAAAATAAAATATAAATAATATATAAAATATACATATTCACTACACACACATACACATGTGTGCACACACACATGCACATCTCACATCTCACAAGCAAACAGGAAAAATACAAGTAGTCACTACTGTCCTTATTTTTGTAATTAGCCATGAAGACATAGTTGATACTTACAGTTTCCTTGGTCTATGGCCTATTCCATATTTCTTTTGTCCCTGCCAGTACATCAGCCAGTTAGTGTTTGTTAACTGTGCATTATCCTACGTGTTTATTTCAGAAGGTTCTCATTTCATATTGTCCCTACTTTTATTGGATTTATGTCACCATCAGGTAAGGTTTAGTACCATACACAGAAGTACTAAGATACAACCGAGAGAATTTCCTGAGTGGTTAATTCTTTCTGCCACTATTGTGCAGCAACATCCTATTTCTAATTATAATCAAAGAAAATAAATGACAGCCCATATAGTGATCCTATTATCTGCCTCTTCTTTCAATGACATGAAGAATTCAAAATAACAAGGTAAGATTCTCAACTTCCCTTTTACTGAAAGCAATATTGTGATCCTTACAACTTTTCCTCCAGGGATCCAATATACCTAAACCAGAAAATCCTACAATTGTGTTAATGAGAAGCCAACATTTGTTGTTACAGGAGTGAGGGACAGCAGCCACTTAATTCCACTCTTGACTTCTAGACTTCTGTATTCTTGCTGTGAGGGAAAAGTATAATATATGCATCAACAAAGGTTCAAAACATCTATCATATCCTATAGAAGAACAGTCTAAACTTACAAAGTGCTGTCTACACCGGTGTTGAGTGACTCACCCATTCCATAAGGCCAGCTGCTCAGAATGATGTGCTGCAGGCTATGCACAGTGACTTCCATACAGCAGGATGGCCACCATCTGATTGCCTTTCTCATGCAACTTATTTCTGTGCTGAAGATCTGATTGAGCCTGTTCTCCTATGGAACACTGTTGTTTCATTCTAAAACACTAGGGCCACCACCATTTCTACTGCCATCACTGCTGGGAGGTGCCTTCTTTCTCCACTTAATTCCTAGTCTCCAGGACTTCCCATTGGCAGAACCTAACAGAAATCTGCTAAAATGCAATAAACAGGTTTTCAGCCCCACTGATTGAGATGAATCTATGGGAAGACAGTGTAGAGATGCAGAAAAACAAGCACCAAGTGACAGAGGCAGAGTCCCCAAATAATATAAGAATAGCAAAAATAGAGTCATAATAACTCATTCCTCTAAATTTCACAATGATGATTGACAATTCAAACTAATTCTTTTCTGCTCTGTAGCCCCAGCCTTTATCAAGGAGAAGGAAATGTCCAATTTCCTATTTGAAGAGCAAAACTGAGTGTTAAGGATAAATTTTTTTAAAAAGACAAAAATTATAATTAGTCATCTAAATCTTATCTAGTCCTTAAAATGGGCCAGAAAATTTTCTAGTCATTTACCTGTATTGTCACATTGAAGCCTCAGCCCTATAGCTAAGGACTAGGATGGTCCTAATCCCAATGATGAGGAGACTGAGATATCAAGAGGTTAATCTGTCCAAGGTCACCAACAAATCAAGGGCACCACAGGGATATCCACCCAGCCTGTGTTCCTATTCTCAGTTCCATGACTGCTTTGCCTCTCTGACCTGACCTCCCTTTCACAACCAATAGCTCTTGCAGCCTCACCAACACGCTTCTAAAGCAGTTAGATGGAACTGAATATGGTGTAACTTTCCCATTGAGTTTTATTAGCAACAAACCCCAATAAATGAGTTAATTAAATTAACATGTACTAGACTCATAAAATCAACCTCAGCCTGATTTCTTTTTTTCTTAATTATTTATTCTACTTAGGTATACATGATAGCAGAGTGCATTTTGATTCATTCTACACAGATAGAGCACAGCTTTTCATTTCTCTGGTTGTATGTGATGTAGAATCACATCATATATGCAGTCATTCATGAAGTTAGGACGATGATGTCTATCTTATTCTACCATCTTTACTGTCCTCATTATGGGAAGCTGACCTTAAAACCCAGGTATCATGGGAGGAATACAGTGGGTGAAGCAGTTCTCTCAGCATAGCTGTACTAGGTACCCACTGTTTGATAGTAAATAAGCCCACCCTTTTCAATATGGTTTCCTAAGAAACATCTTCAAATGTGGGATTAGGTACCTGTAAATTAAACTTCATCTTTCATTCTGTCCCAAATGAGGGAGAGCTACCTGAGTCTAATGTCTACATTGTTGAAGAGAAAAGCTAGAACTTACCAACATTTTAAAGGAAAACAGACAAGGTCATTGGCCCATGAAGTCCAAATGATGTTACACTGACATTTTCTGAGGTCGGACACACATGGAAGCAATACATCAGGGAGCCCTAAGTAAAAGTTTGACTTCTGGTGCCCTCTCTAAAGTCTTGAATACACTTAATTATCTTTGAGTTATGAATAATATTGAAGCCAATTAGAATAAGGTTACAGTTTCAAGGGTGGACCCATAAAAAGGAGCCTCTGGTTCTCATAGCAAACACCAAGAGAGCTTTAAGACACAAGAGTTGCTAGTCCTGGACCTATATATAATCACAAGTCTCGACTCTCCTTGTCCTTAGCTAATGGAAATTGAAATTGTAATGTGGACATTATTATCCCTTCATGGAAAAAATTAATTAATAATGAACATCCTGATTGTCCCTTATCTCAGTAATGTATCTGGACCTAAATAAAAGATAAAGCAGTCTTCTGATGAAATCAATAAGATAGAAAAAATGTCCCAAAGGTCCCCTCTCCAACCTAGGTTGTTCCTACTTGTCATTCTTCTCTCCACAGCTCTCATTTGCCTTATGCTCTTAGACTGAAAGAGTATTTTGCTCCTGCCATTAGGAAGTTGCTGAGGACACTGGCTCAACTGTGACTTTGATGCCTTTCTCTGCTATTCCTCATTGAATTCCTTCAAGAACCGCTCCACCTTTCCTTGCCCTTGCCCCTCGCCTACATAGCTGCCTCGAAAAATGACTTCAAATGTGTCCTCAAATCACTAATTCATTATTCTCCTTCTGGTTCTTACAAAACAAAAGGGTCAGGCTGAGAGAGTATTTATTCATGTGTCAGCAGAAAACTTTCAAGTTGTAGGCTAGTTACTCAGGTGCTGATCTTCATCTGTTCCACTCCCTAATGTGCACACATATTTTGATTTCTTTAGTGAACTCTTAAGGCACACCCTTCAAACCTAACCACCATCTGCATCCTCACAGACGGCATCTCCGTGGTGTGACAGGCAAGTGCATTATGCTAAGTAGATAATCACAACAATTAACTGAAAAGGTTATAATTCCATCCTGTTTGGTACAGTTGGCCTGTCAAAAATAATTAGGTTAAAATAGATCTCAAACCTCCTTTTTAGAATTGACGAAAAATAAAAGTAGAACAAGAAGAAGAAAGAAAAAGATGACAGCTAAGAACTTTGAACACGGGCATATCAAATGTTCTGAAATTTCACTCTGGCTGAAGTACTACAGAGATATTTAGAATAGTCTTTCAACTCAGTTAAAGGTGGGTAGCTCCTTAATATAAATATTGAAGATATAAGTATTGAAACACTGTATATGGAAGAATTTCAAGTCTCAAGGGCTGATCAAAAAAATAATCTCTTGACATTCACAAGGAAATAAGAAAAATACAGAAAAACAGTTCTGTTAAGAGTTCTGAATCCTAACCTTGATTCTGCTCAGCATTGTAATTGATGTGCAGCTAGGTACTTGCATTCTGGCATCTTGTATCTATTCACCACCAAAGTAGCTATGGGATTTGGAAGAACACACATTACATTTTTAGCCACCACTTTTATTACTAAAAACAGAAGTCCAAATTAAAGTGATACAGTATTATCAATATTTAACATTCAGTGATTGTACAAAGAAATTCTCTAAAGCAAAGACAGTCTTCAGTGACAAAAATTTGATTTAATTGCATCATAATTAATGCCATTGAAAGAAAGATTTTCCAATTGCCACTATTCCTTTTTATTGCCTTTGTTTGTGCTGTATTTCTTCAACGTGTTATAGATAACACATAGATGGTTGTTATCTTTAAATGTTTGCCCTCAAAAAACTTTCACTCTAGCTGGTGGTGCAGAATCTAAATACATGACACATTAGAGAAACGAAAAAGAATGAGTGGGCAAAAGATGTGGACCTAAAGACCAGGATTGCAAAATCGGGCTCATCCTAGAAATGAAAAATCTCCGTAGGTGATGTCATCAACACTCAAGAATTTCATATAATATATTTTCATGATTTCAAGCAAACTATGTATCTTATTGAGATAAAATTGAACTTCTTGAGAATGTAGATCATGAAAATACAGGATAAACACTGCAGACACAAACTGTGACAACAGTATCTCTTCTTATGTGATTTTTTTTAATACTGCCATAAAACACACCCCAATTTTTCCACAAAGAATCTGAGAGTTCATTCTTGCCTTTTGAACTTACATTCTTCAAAGCTTTCCCTATAATGCTTTTGATGGCCTTTTTTTTTAATCAAATCACTATTGACAGAAACATAGTTCTCTTATTTTCAATTCCTGAGTCCATTTGTACCTTTAAGCTGTTTTTATTAAACCATTTCTCATGATCACTACAAAAGTAAGCACTACTTAGCCCTGCTGCACCCCGTGGCACCCTGAATCGCTCTGTGCAGTGTCTGGCTCAATCACACACCTTCCCAGGAGGCTGGGATCCTGTTGGCACAGGATGGTCACATCACAACAGTAGACAGTACTAATTTTATGTTATGAAAATTAATTTTCCATCTTTCACTCATTGATATTTCTCATGGAGTACAGATTTCATTTAAGCATTCACTTTTTTATGTAGCTATATGCCTCAGAAGAGGGGAGCCCTAAGCCCAGTTTCAGTGGGTGAGTCACATTTTGATGTGAGCAATGGTCATCTTCTTTCTAACTATTGAGATTTGGTGATAGTTGGAAAAGAAAGCTTTTTTAACACAATGCAAATTCCGGTAGAACAATATCTCTTAAGTTTGTATACATGCAATGATGTCTTCGAGGACCTAGGTTCTTTCCATCTTTCCTTTCTGCTACTGCTAAAAGGCACACATCACCCCAGATTGGATCTGCTTCTGTTTGTGAGATGGAAACTCTCAGTTCCTAGATGATACTTACAAACAAGAAAATGCAGAACAGAAAGTATAGCTAAAGAGTTGTTAGGAGAAATCTTTCTGGTATTATTTTAAGACTTTTTTTCTTGCCAATAAAAACAGATGCAGAAAGAAGTTGATCTCCTCTGCTTCATGTTCTTCACATGACATCTTGAAAGTTGGCTGCCTTGTCACAGCCCTAAGTAGATTCTCCAGCTGAAAGATGTAGCCAACATGTTGAGGAGGGAAGAACAGAAAATAGAATAATCATTCCCACCAATATTAGCAACTGACCTCCCACAAAACTTTTAAATTTTCCCTTCCTATTTTATTGTTTAAGATTTTATTTTAATGTCAACTTCCCCCCAAAATATAATGATATTTTCTTAATAATGTATGAATTGTTCTTATCCTAAAGGAATTCATAGAACTTAGAAAGGAAACAATACATTTTGTTTCAACCAGGGTATCACAACTTTTGCATTATAGACATTTTCACCCAGATAATTCCTTGTGCATTGCAGGATGATTACCAACATGCCTGGCTTCTACCCACTAGATGCCAATAGCACCCACCACTCAACTGTAACAATCAAAACTGCCTCTAGATTTCCATGTGTCCTCTGGGAGACACATTGTCCCCATGTGAGAGCTTGTGTTGGTCAGCATTTTATTATTGTGACCAAAATATCCAACAAGAACTAACTGAAGGAGGAGTTTTTGGTTCCAGAGTTTTAGGCCACGGTGGCCACGCCCATTGCTCTGGGCCTCAGGTGAGGTATAGCATCAAGGAGAACAGAAGTGGTGGTGGAACACTGCTCCTTCCATAGCAGTCAGGAAGCAGAGAACAGGGGTGGGTAAGAAGGGGCCACAGAGAAGATGCACCTTTCCAGGGAACACCCTCAGTGACTCACCTCCTCGAGCCATACCCCACCTGCCTACAGGTACCACCCAGTCCATCCAGGATGGCCTGATTAGGTTACATCTCTCACAATATCTTGGCATTAACAAAGGAACTTTAGGGAGACACCTCATACCCAAACCATAACAGAGCTACCAGTCCAAATCTAACATTTTAGAGACATGTCAACTTACGCTCAGAGAATGAAGTGATTATCAAAACACATAGCTATGACATTGTAGAATGGAATAGAAATACTTGTGTACTAATTTTCTACATGTGTTCACTATGTGGCAACATTTTATTTAGGGACTACTGTGGTTGATGAATAAAGCAACAATATGTTGATAAAATAATAAAGATATATTATATTTGGTTTGACTGTGAGTGACCAAAACTCAACATAAGAGGGTTTCAAACAAGATGTCTATTTTCAATGTAATCCCAGGCCTGGTAGGGCAGCCTGATTACCCAGACACTGGCTTCTATCTCCTTGTTTCATGAGTCTAAAAATACAACTTCTGCTTCAAAGTCCAAAAGTTAGAAGAGAAAAGAAAAGAGGCGGGAAGTGTATGTGAGCTGCATCCTGCCCCTAAGGATGTACCATATTTACTGCTTCATTTCTACTTCTTCCAGGGATCAGAATCTAGCTACAAGGAAGGCCAAGGACAGTAGTCTTTAATGGGGGAAGTTACCTGATCTGCTAACATTAATTGTTCTATTATTGCGGTGCATGATCAAGATGTTAGGGAACAATCAGTGTCTCCAATACCAAGAACTAAGACAGAAAAGATAGGAAAGGAGAGAGCAGTGTGAAGGAGGCAACAAAGGAAAGGAAAATTATAAATGTAAACTTCTTGACATCCAGTAGATCCTCAGTAAAATGAGTGTCCTTTCCTCTTTCCTTCCTCCTTTCCCTACAGTACAAGTGGTTACCAAAGTGCGTAACAGTTGCAAAATCTAAATGCATTAAAATCAAATACAACGTTTCAGGTATTTTTATTCGGACAAAGAACTCGAAGATCTATCTCTTCATTCTATTTCTGATACAACTTCCATATGAGACTTGATTATTAGTATTTTTTATTTTGGAATTGTATCCTGCTGTTTTCTGACATTAATTGATCATGTCTGCTGGGTTTACAGCTTTGACTTCTAAGCTAGTTACCCAGCAGAGTTGTAGGAACAACATATTATTATTATTATTTTTTAATTTCATGTTCATTTCACAGCAGATGGGTTAGGAAATATGTTGCCTGACAGATGGTTTATTAAAAAAGTTTGCTGGTCAATCACAACCAATATGGATTTCTGTTTACAAGACTGATCATGCACTAGACATTTGCATTTGGTGAATTTCCTGAAACGTTTACATTGTTTTCCAAATTAAAACTATTCATTTTAGTTTCAGGTTTATGATGAATAATTCCATTTAAATTTGTGATACTTATATGAACTATGTGTCAAGGAAAAATGATCCATTTATTTATTTATTCATTTTAAAAGTTTTTAGTGAGTGTCAGATGTTGCTGTAAATGTTCAAGGATATTGCAACCTATTGGAAGCAAATGAAGCATGGATAAGACTCACATCTGCATTATTTCCTATAGAATGTGTTTCCCAGCAGTTCCGTCAAGGGATGACATCTTTCCTCTGAATGCACTTGGCACTAGACTCTTAATTTTATATCATACTTTTCTCTCTAGGAATCATAAATGTTGGTTTCCTTACCTGACCCCCTCTTTGTTTGTAAGCTCTTTGAATAGAAGGATCAGTTTAGTTACCTTCAATACTCTGAATATTGCATTCAACAAAAATCAGTTGAGTGAATTTTTAAAAAATAACCAGAAAATTTAGACTGTATTTTATTTAATTCAACAAATCCATAAGCAATTGGAATTTACATTAACTTATTCAAAGAATAGAAATAATGTAGATTAGAGAAGCCACAGAAAGCATCAAGAAAAAAGCAATGAGAATCTTTATCCAAAAAGATATTGATTGTCTCAGCAGGAACCCTTCTTACTACTATAATTGGCTTCAACCTGAGTGTTCACATGAAATGTCACAGAGGAGATGACTCTGAGATAGTTAATTCCATCTTCAACTAGTGAAATTATACAACATTTGCAACTTTTAAGAGTTGGCTCTTGAGAAGTTACTGTTTTCTAAAGAAATGCCTGTGCAGGAGATATCTGCTTGAGTGACTAATGCTTTCTTTTTACTCTTTTGGTTATGCTGTCCTGGGATGGATGAATTCACACTAGCTGACAGGCTGGCAGTTCTACAGCTGCAAATGTCACTGTGAGATAGATTTGATCAGCCGAGACTTCACAATGACCTGGTAGGAGATGAATTAGGAATATGAAATTGTAAGTTACTTTGTTTTATAACAAAAACCATATTTAAACCAGCTGAAATATTTATGCAAATTTAGCACATTTTGCAGACATTAAGTTTAGCTGTTGCAATTTAACTTAAAATGGCTTCAAAATCCAGTCCTCCTATTCTTTTTTTCTAGAACACTAGATTTTTTCATCCCATGTTATATTTCTAACAAAATATTATTTAAAAACATCCAGAATTGGGAAAACTGTGTTGTGCACTAATTGTACAGATACATTTTAGAGTGCAGGCAATAGAACATTAGAGTAAGCCAATATGAATTTATGCCTCCTTTTCTTATTTCCATCATCTTCTCTTTTAATTTTACTTAAAATTGACTATCAAGATGTACCTTGTACCCGGGCACGGTGCCCAGCGGTGGCGCACTCCTGTAATCTCAGCATTTGGGAGGCTGAGACAGGAAAATCGCGAGTTCATAGCCAGCCTCAGCAATGGCGAGGTACTAAGCAACTCAGTGAGACCCTGTCTCTACATAAAACACAAAATAGGGCTGGGGATGTGGCTCAGTGGTCGAGTGCCCCTGAGTTCAATCCCTAGTACCAAAAAAACAAAAAAGATATACCTTGTACTTGATCTGTTTAAGTGACACTTCTAAGGAAAATTCTGGCACTGTTCTATAAAATGATCTACCCGCAAAAGCTGATCTGCAGTCTTACTCATTTACTTCCTCTTTCCTCTGTCTTTCCTACCAATCCTTCTCTTCAATAGGTATTTATGGCACTTTTCTGTACACAGCCCTATCTTGGCTCATGAGAAAAGCAAATGAAACACATATATAGTCTTTTTGAGTCAATCTTATCCAGAATATTAACTGGCCCTTGGCCTCCTGAAATGGCAATTATAAGACAATGGTGAAGACAAAGAGATTTGAAGCATTCACAATTCTGAAGAGGCACACAGCTGACCTATGGGAGACACCATGTTTAGGGCACTTTGAAAGGTCATCCAGCAAGCTCTGCTACTCCATCTCTGTCACTGCCTATCTCACATCCCATTCTTTATTTAAAAACTAGCATAGCTAGATGAGCAATAAAATTGTAGTAACATGTTATCAGCTATGTACAACTGCTGGAGCTTTACCCAGCCCTCCCCAAAGAAGATAAGACAGAATACTTCCTTCACCAAGGGACATGAAGAAAGCTCTAAGAAATTTTATTTGCAGAGACTGGTGCTATTCTCAAGGTGGGTGACTGACATCTTATTCCCTGATTTGATATTTATGCGGCAGACTTGCTGACCTTCTTTCTAAACTTGTGTGAGCAGCAGAAGAAGAGCAAACACAGAAAAAAGCTGACAGGGCAGAGATGAGATTGACCCTTTTGACTAGTATATGTGAGTTTCCAAAGTCAAGCGGACACTGTACAGAAGTATCAGTTGAGTTTTACAGCTATATACGAGAATCTGGATGATGAAGTGAAGTACTCTGCAGGAGCAGAAAAGGCTTAGCAATGCCAAGCCAGGATCTCCCTGGGACCAGTGGAAGGGAGGTGGCTCCTCAGAGGGTCCCCTGAAGAGTTCATGTATAAGCCCCACAGGATAGCTAGCGTTTAGATGCTAGCATACAAAGGGCATTCTAACCAGTGAGGTTTAGCCAGAAACATAATAACCTCTAAGTGAGAAAAACTAGTAGATGGCCAGTTACCTTAACTTAAGCACTGCCACATCTTCTATTTCTTCTTCCAGACCATCAACTACAGAGGACAGACTGGAAGTGAAAATAAAAGAATAAAAAAAATGTGATTTCCTGCATTCCAGTGGGTAATGTCCCCATCTCCCCTGAGGTCTCTTGGTCTATAAGGCATCCCAGAATTCCACGCAGAATGGAAATAGAGGAGATTGGAAGTTAAATTACCCTGGATGAGAATGGACTTTGATTTTATAATACAAAGACATTTTTAAAAGTTTTTTTTTTTACTTTAAATCAATAAACCATTCATATGTTGCAAAAATCCAATGACAAGATACTACCCCATTCCATCCCTGCCATTCCCTATAGTAACAGCTTATATTCAATTCTTTTATTTCTTATATAAAAGGAAAAGATTACTACATCTTTGATAAAATATTCATTTGTTTTTTCTTTCATACACAAAAGTTATATTTGGTATGACATCTACAGCTCTATATTTCCACATTGGAACATAAAGAACACTCTACTTCCCTTTTATGTTTGTATAATATTACATGGAATGGATTTGTGAAAATTTTTAACTACACTTAAAATTTTTAAATTTACAAGTTTCTAAAAAAGTATTGGATCTACAAGATATTATTTCAGGTTTGACAAAGCATGATTATATATGGTTATTTGGAAAAAAAAAAAAGCTAAGTTCATATCTTGCCAAGTTCTGGTTGTTTAACAAAGAGTTTTTCCATTAAAATCTACCTGGTCTTAGCCTCATATATATGAAAGTTCATTTAGCTATTGCCTAATCATCTCCAACAGAGAAAATTTAAAACTAAAATAATTATCTTCCTCAATAACATGTACATGTTTATCCTATAATTCCCCTTTTAAAACAGGGGAAAGCCAATACTGATACCTACTAAAGAAAAATATCATGGCTCTATCCAGTTCTCCCTGGTAAAAGCTGTGCTGGTAGGATGGCTGACTTTGAGGTAAATAAGTCAGAGGGCCCAGTACTAGGGAGCATGGTTCATCACACACACACACACACACACACACACACACGTGCGCGTGCACACACACACACATACACACACACACACATACACAACATCCTGAAAATTTCTGCTACAAATCACATAGAAAATCAGGGTAAACAGAAAACCAATCAACAAACAAAACAGTATTTTCTCAAAGAGAAAGTTGACAAACAAAGTGACAGAGTGGCAAGTATGAACTATACTGATAGAAAACCTTTTTTGAGAGAATTTTGCTGATATTAGTGACCAAGATCAGCAGTTCTCTAAACTCAGTCTGCACCAGCATCACAGGGATAACTTTTGAAAACATTCATGATTGGAATCCAAGGTCAGTTTCTGATTCAGTAGGCCTGAGGAAGGTCCATAAACTCGCATTTCTAACCAATTCAATGTTACTGGTTCAAGCAACACCCGTTGAGAACCAGTGAAATGAGAAATGTTGAACTAGAAGTTAAAGTAACATTTTCCAGGCTTTCAAACTCACTCCTCCCCCAGTTCAGCTCTTATCAGGGTAAAGAGTTTATCTGAGAAAATGACAAAGAAAATGTAAGCTAGTTTTTTTTGTTTGTTTGTTTTTTACTTAAAATTGGAACCCAAAAGAGGATGACATATTAAAATAAATGCATTGAGAAAAAATGATGGTCACCATGGAATTTTATATCAATTCTTTATCCAAAAAAAGGATAAATAAAAAATTTTTCTCATAAGAAAGTGTATTGTCCATAAACTCTCAAAAATGGATGAATTTTAGTGGGAAGGAAAATGAAGTGGAAGAAGAAATGAGTAAACAAATATGCTCATATTGGGTGATAAAAAATCATAACATAATAACTACAATGTCTAACAAGATAGAACAATTAGAAATAGATTATTGGAAAAAAGCACATGTGCAAAGTTAAAACAAATTCATGTTTATTATTTGCCATAGGTACAAAAAATATTAGTCTACATGCTTATCTTGGTTAATATTAATAAAGTATATTTGTCCCTTGAAGAGACTGGTTCTAGGACCCCCATAGATATCAAAATCTAGACACTTAAGTCCCTTGTATGAAGTAGAATAGTATTTTCATATAACCTACACATATCCTTCCTTATATTTTAAATCATCTCTAGATTGCTTATAACTTCATACAACATAAATGCTCTAAAAATTGTTTTATACTATATTATTCAGAGAATAGTTATTTTTAAAAAGTGTGGACATGCTTAGTACCAAGGCAAATTTTCTTTCTGAATATTTTTTACCTACAGTTGTTTGAATCTACAGATCTAGAACCCAATGAATACTGGGGAGGGATGGAGGGCAGGTGGCCACACTGGTTATTTGAAAAGATAGTAAGTCTTAACCTAGGAGACCAATGAGTTTTAACTTAGGAAATCTTAGGGAAGAGAACTAGTATTTATAAAAAATATTATATAAATAGTAAGGTAGAAACTTCACCGAAACAAACGTTGAAGATCTTCACCGAAAATTCTTTTAAAAATCTTTTTTAATTGTTTTTATTATTAACAGTAGCCTTCAAGCTATGCATTGGTTCTCTAAACCTATTCATTCTGTATAACTGAAACTCTGGACCTATTGATGTCTATCTTCCCATGACCCCTTTTCCCCCAATCCACCACTACTAAGTTCCATTTTCGTCTCCGTTTCCATGCATTGTTGTTTTGTTTTGGTTTGGTTTTTGATTCAACATATAAATAAGACAGTGTTTTCTTTCTATAACTTCCTTATTTCACTTAGCATTATGTCTTCTAGATTTCTTCATGTTATTACAAATTGCAAGGATTCCTTACTTGTTAAGCCTGCATTAGATTTAATTCTGTACATAAAACATGGCTTCTTTATTCATCTGTTGATGGACACTTTGGTTGTTTCCATATTTTGGCTATTTGTAGCCTAGATTTTGATATCTATGGGGGTCCTAGAACCAGTCTCTCCAAGGGACATATATACTTTATTAATATTAACCAAGATAATCATGTAGACTAATATTTTTTGTACCTATGGCAAATGATGCAAAATGGAGCATGGGTGTGCAGATATCTTCATGGTTGTGACTTTATTTCCTTTAGGGTAACACCAAGCAGAGTGATTTCTGGGTCATACATTAGTTATATTTTTAACATCTGCAGAAACATTCATTCTATTTTTCATAATAGTCATACCATATATATTTCCACCAACAGTGTACAAGGATTCCCCTTTCTTTGCATCCTTCTCAACATTTGTTAACTTTTTCTTTTTTAAATTAGTCATCTAAGATCAAAGGGAGATTAGTAAAAGAAAGGGACCAGAGTGTAGGAGAAGAAAAGGGAGGAGAGGAAGTCCTGGGGAGTGACATTGGACAAATTATATTGTTGTATTGTGTGTGTGTACAGATATATAAAAACACATTCCATCATTGTGTACAACTAATAATAAAAAAATATGGAAAGAAAGAAAAAAGGAAAATTAATAGGTATGAAGTGATAGCTTGTTTTGGTTTTTATTTGTATTTTTCTTAAAATTAATAACGATGAGCATGTTTTCAAGTGTCTGCCTGAGATTGGTATTTCTCACTTGTAGAAATATCTGTTCAAGACCTTCCCTCCTTTTAAAATTGCATTATTTGGATTTTGCTATTGTGTTGTTCCTATTTATTTTAGAAATCAACCTTTCATCAGATATGGAGTTTTCAATCACTTTCTCCCATGCTATAGGCTGCCATCTCTTTCTATTGATTGCTGCTTTGTTTCTCCTAACAGCCATTTGAATGTTTTATGCATCATTCAGGTCCCTGATGATTCTGTCATTCCTTTTCATTCTTCTCTTGCTGTTATTCCTCTAATTTGCTAGTCTGAGTTCCCTGATTCTTTCTTCCACCTCCAATTATGCTGTTGAAGTCCTGTGTTGAGTTTTTCAGAACTGTCATTGTATTCTTCAGCTCCAGAATTTGTTTGGTTCTTTTTTATTGTCTCCATTTCTTTATTGAACCTCTTATTTTATCGATATGTTGTTTTCCTGCTTTCATTTAGTCATCTATCTGTATTTTCCTACATCTTTTTGAACTTTTTAAGATAATTGTTTTGAATTTTCTTTCAAGTAATTCCCAGATCTGCATCTCTTTGGGTTGGTTTCTGAAGCTTTGTCAGTTTCCTGTAGTGTTATCATGTTTTACTCAATTCTCTGGTTTTTATTTGTATCCTTGCATTACTGTCTATGCTTCTGAAGGAGTAAGCATCTTTTCCAGTCTTGAAAGACCGGTTAGGCAGGTTGAACTTCTGTTAGGTGCCTGGATGGTTGAAATTGCCTTTGGGGTCAGTCAAAAGGGATTGGAAATAGTCCACATGGATGCAGCTGTATCTGCAATGGCAACTGATTGGTAGGCCTTTTACCAGGGGATCTAGTGGTCATGGATGCAGGTCCCTTGGTGGACTGGACTATCTATCCCCAGGACCTTGGTCAGTAGGGCTCATAGTGAGATGAGGGGTCTGTTTTAGGGCCTGCAGGTAACAGGACTATAACTGAGTTTGTAGTTATGGTGGCTCCCTCCAGGTCTCTGGAACCCTCTGGGTTTTTAGGTGGATTCTTGAACAGATACTACTGCCCCAGTGCATGGCTATGCAGGGCAGGAACTGAGCTGCAGGGCTGCTTCAGGATGCAGTGGGAACTGAAGTCATCAAGCCTATCCAGAGGAATCAGTGTGTCTCTTCTGTGTGCCTGTGATACCGCCAGTTACTGGTGACAAGTTCTGCTTCCTCACATGTTAAAATATAACATTAGAGAAGCACACCAAGGCAAGCACATAAAGCAGGGTTTATTTAAAAAGGGGTAACATAGACTTCTCCAGGGAAGGAGAAGGAGGCCATAGCTGGTATCCTGGTATCCCAAGAACTGAAGGTGTTCTGCCTTTTTATATGTCTTAGGCTTCCTTTGTTCTCCTGCTCTCTTCCTCTTATCTCTCTTCCTGCAGATGTGACTAAGCCCAGAAGATGTTCAGGTGGGAGGGCCAAAAGATGAGAAGCAGATGGATGAGGGAAGGGCCAGATGGAGCAGCCCAGGACACATTAATTAACAGCTTTTATAACAATTCCTGGAACAGATTACCTTAGTGACAGGTTATCTTGATAAGTGTAGAGGAAGGGCTCTGAAGGCATTTCAGTCCCTCAGGGGGCAGTCTCCAACTTCTAGCACTCAGTACCAATAACAAAATGAAACAAACAAAAAAAAAAACAATTTTGGCCTCCTTGATCTGACCTCCCTGATCCAGACTCCATTTACCTATATATACTGACTACCTAATTCTGGCTTCACCTGTATCACTAAAGGGACACAGTCCACAGCTAAGATGCATTGAAGTCAAGTTTCAGAGCTGTTTCTTGGCTCACTACTAGGACAAAGATCAGACAGCCTAACCCAAGACATAATTGGCCATGACTTCTCCCAGGTCCCTGAGTGGGCAGTTCTGGTAGCAGGGCCAATAGCAAAAGAAGCTGTGGCTGAGTTTACAAAAGAATGTACTGTTTCCAGGTCTACAAGTGGAGATCCTGCCATCTGAGTGCATTTCTTCCCTCTCCAAAGACCCTCCTAGGTTTTGAGGTTGCACCAGCATTTCAGAACTGAATACTATACCCTAGTATCCCACAGGCACATTTCTGTCCATAGATAGATATGAAATTATAGTTGCTAGGTGAGAGGCTATAAGCAGATGAGTTCTGATTCTGTTACCTTGCTTCTGGGACTTTGAGGAGGGTACTAGAAGGTTCTCTGTTGTCCTGGTTTAGCCTCAATCTTCCATATCACTGGATAATAGGGTTAGTACTCAGTAATACTGCATTTTTGCCTGTGGAAACAAACTGTGCCCTGAGATCGTAGCCTAGTCTTCTGCAAGTCAATATTTCCTGCTCTTCTTAAGCAGTAGGAGACTTAAAATGACATTATCCCAGGAAAATTTTTGTTCCTTCTCTCACCTTTTTAAAATTACACCCAAAAACAGAACTTGGTTTTCTTTTATATATATAGAGAGAGACATATTTTCTAGTTGCTGGAAGTGAGCCCCAGCAATCTCAGTTTTAACAAGCCCCCTGGGTGATTCTGACACACACTAGGATAGATCATAGATTCTCAATGGGAAAATACTGCCTAGAAGGATGTGAAAATTGTTTCTTGGAAGAGAAAATAAACACTCTTAGATATTAAAATGCTTATACTAAAGTTATATCAGAGTTTAAAAAATCTTATTCTTTAGTATTCAATTTTATGAGAAAGGGGAATTTTTTTAAAAATTTAAAATCTCCTTATGGGAGCCTAAGAAAATAAGAAGCATTAAGGCACATCAAGAAGGGCAGGGAATCAATGAAAGTTTTTGTAGATGAAAAAAAGCCTTGATCTGGGCTCTTAAAAGATGGGACTCAGAAAAGCAATGTAGAAAAGTCAGTGAATCCCACATGATATGCCTATCCACTTCCATTATCGTTGACCTGAGCAACCAGCCATCCTATGAGAATTGGGACAAGAGTCAAGATGGGGTAGGATCCGCAGTTCAAAAGTTATGGGGTTGGGTCCTTAAAAGCCCCTTAAGGGACTAGAAGTAGCCAGATGCAATGGTGTACTCCTGTAATCCCAGGCACTTGGGAGGCTGAAACAGGAGAATCAAAATTTCCAGGCCAGCCTCAGCAACTTAGACTGTCTCAAAACAAAAAATAGAAAGGGCTGAGGATATAGCTCAGTACCAGAAACCAACAGAAAGTCCAACAGTAGTTGCTTTCTCATGAGTGAATAAAACAAACTTCTAGTTTAAACTTGTGACTGTGTAGATCAGTGGATAGGGGTAGCATTTACCCTAAGACCTATAGTGCTTATATGAATCCCACTACTGAAATAAAGGCACTACTAATTTAAGGTTTAGGGAAATCAGAATGTCAGGAAGTGAGGTCCAAGAATGAGTGAGGAGAAAATATTTGGAACATATGATAGGGAGAATCACAAGTTATTTTGGATGCTAGTTGCCTGGTATGCTGGGTACACATATGTAGGATGTATGTGCAATGATTTCAGAAATGGGCCTGAAGTCTGTTATTACTGTTCTATTCCATTCACAAGGGCAGAGTTCACAGGTTGCTTGTTTATTATTACATCTCCAACTACATGCAGATAATAGGAACTCAGTAAATATTTGCTAAAGAAATAAATCCAGCCCTGGGTAGGATAGTTGTAGCTATCCTTGAAAAGAATATCTTCTAAGTCCACATATGTTAATTTTGTGGGACATAGTACATTTTACAATCTAGTGAAATTTGCACATGAGTATATAAACATCTGTTTATGTATAATTTCAATGCATCCATAGTTTCCTAGAATAATAACTATCGCAAACAATAAGAGGCTTTGATAGTTTCTAAGTAATGGCTTCCAGTTGGTTAACATGAAAGACAAATAAACAAACAACAAAAACTAAAAACCTTTTAACCAAAGGGGAAAATCAACCACATGGACTGATTGTGTCTTTCAAAGAGTATTTAAATTTGGTGTTCATCAGGCAATTTCCCTGCCTATCTCCTATAATAGTAGTTTGTAGGCTAGACAACAGAAAGTAATATCCAGAGTTTCTTACAAAGAAAATCAGGAGCTTAGAGTAGTTTTTGACAATCAGTGACCATCTGTTTATAAGATCAATTTTGTCATCAGACTTTCCTTGAAAATCAACTCTGTAGGTCCTTTCCCAGAACAAAATGAAGGTCCTAGAACTCTACCTGTGAAATTTCTATCCTAGAGTTTTACAAACATGTGATTTTTTTAGACAAGGCTTACTGTGGTAAAATTGATATATAAAGAATTGCACAGGGGCTGGGGATGTAGATCAGTGTCAGAGCACTTGCCTAGCACATGTGAAGAACTGGGTTCAATCCTTAGCAACACACAAAAATAAACAAAACAAAGGCATGCTGTTCATCTATAACTACAAAAATTTTTTAAAAGCATTGCACATATTTATTGTGTACAAGGTGATGGTTTGGACATATGCAAACACGTTTAACGCCACAATCAATGAAACAAATATCCAACACCTCCCCAAATTCCTTATGTCCTTTGAGATTCTGTTTGTTACGGGAGTGTTAAGAAAACTTAAGATGAGATACACCCTCTCAACAGATTGTGGACAATACTGTGTTAAATGTAGGAATTATGTTGTAGAGCAGATCTCTAGAACCTATTAACACTGCACAAGTGAAACTTTATACCCATTGAACAACACCTGACAATGTCCCCCAACCTCACTCTTTGGGAACCAATAATGTATTGTCTGCTTCTATGAGTTTGACTATTATAGATGCTTCATATAAAAGGAATCATGCAGTTTGTCCTTCCATGACTGGCTTATTTTACTTAGCTGAATACCCCTTAGGTTCATCCATGTTGTCCCAAATGGCAGGATTTTCTTCTAAGGCTGATTAATTTCCTGTTGTAGGTACATCACATTTTCTTCATTGACCAATTAATATTTAGGTTTTTCCATATTTGGGATATGGGAGAAGAGTGTTACAATGAACACGGGAGTGCAAACATTTCTTTGATCTTGATTTTAAATTTTTTAGATATGTACATAGAAGTGAAATTGTTAAATGATAGAACAGCTTTATTTTTAATCTTTTGAGCAACCTCCATACTATTTTCCAAAATTACTGTACCAATTTACATTTTCACCAACAAGAGTTTCCTTTTCTCCACACTTTCACCAACTCATGTTTATCTTTTTCGTAGTAGCCATCATACTATGTTTATGATGAGGTGATATTTCATTGCCATTGTGATTTGCAATTTAATCATAGTTAATGATAGTAATAATCTTTCAAGTATCTGTTTTCCAATTGAATGTTTCCTTCGGAAAAATACCTGTTAAAATCCTTTGCTAATTTTTAATTGGTGTGTAAAAAGTCTATACTTTTATGGGGCCCCATATGAGGCTTTGACACATATATACATATGCAATGTTTAAATCACTTTGCTAAGTTTTAGTTAGATTATGTATTTGCTATTCAATTTTAGAAGTTGTGTATATATTTTGGAAATTAATTCCTTATAAGGTAATTGGTTGGTAAATATTTTTCTTCCATTCTAACAAGTTGCCTTTTATTCTGATGACTATTTCCTTTGCTATGCAAAACTTTTAAAGTTTTTTTTAATTTCATCATATTCATATAATCTTGCCTTTGTTGCCTGTGCTTTTAGTGTCCTTTCCAAGAACATTGCCAGCATCAATATCAAGAAGCTTTTCCCCTATGTGTTCTTCTAGGACTTGTACAGTTTAAAGTTTGTGTTTAACTCTTTATTTCATTTCAGTTTACTTTTGCGTATGGTATAGTAAAGGAGTTCAACTTCTTATTTTGCATAAGGATGTTCATGCTAGTGACGAGTTTTAAAAATTAAGTAGCCTTGTAGTATACTTTAAAGTCAGGAGATATGATACCTACAGCATTGTTCTTAATAAAATCACTTTGTCCACTCTACATTTTATATGATTTTTAGAAACAATTTTACAATTTTTGTAAAAAAAATGCTATTGAGATTTACTTGAGTATAGAATTGACTCTGTAGATGCCCTTGGGTAATATGGACATTTTAACAATAGGATGTCCTTCAATGGGCGTGGGAATTTTTCATTTATTTATATCTCCTTTAATTTCTTTCTTGTGGTTTTCATTGTGTTTCTTTCACCTCCTTGTTTTGTTTTTAATATTGTATTCTTTTTAACACCAAAGTAAATGGAATTTCCTCAATTTCTTTTCCAGTGGCTAATTGGTAATATATAGAAACACTACTGACTTTTGCATGCTGATTTTTGTATTCAGCAACTTCATTAAATTTATTAGTTGGCCATTTTTAGTGATGTCTTCAGAGTTCTTTATATATTGCATCCTCGTACTTGTGAACACTAATAATTGTACATTTCTCTATTTGATATGAATTCCTCTTATTTCTTTTTCTTGCTTATAGTGTCTGCCTAGGATTTTGAATACTATGTTCACTAAATGTGACAAAAGTGAGAATCCTTGCATTATTTGTGCTTTCAGAAGAAAAGTTTTTCTTATGTTTGATGGATATACATTTATAATTATTATCTTTTCCTGATGAATTGTCCCTTTATCATTATATAATGTCCATCTGTGCCCTTTGTAACAAAGTCTATTTTATCTGCTGTAAGTGTAGTTTTGCCCTTTCCTCTTCTGTTTACCACTTACATCAAATACCTTTTTCCATCATTTCATTATCATCCCATGTGTGTCCTTTAATCTAAATTTAAGGACACATCAGGGAATCTAAATAAAAAGCAAATAATAGCAAAAAGATCTGAAGGAAGAAAGAGACAGCAACACAATACTGGTAGTAGACTTAGTACCATATATATTAATGCATTTGGCTACTATAATAAATAGCATAAATTTAGTAGCTTACTAACAACACATATTTATTTCTTACAATTCTAGAAGCTGAAAAGTCTAAGATCAAGGTGCCAGCAGATTTGGTATCTGCCTTCCTTTGTGACTTTTTTTTTGGTAGATATTTTCTTTGATTATTTTCTTTTTTCCTTGTTTGTATCTTTGGTATATTATTTGTGATTATCAGTTTATAAAAATATACTATAGTTATATAGCATATTTTAGGCTGATAGAAACTTAACTTCAATTACAAACAAAAATTTATGCTTTTACTTGTACACACTTTATGTGACATATCATAGTGTGCAACTTTTTACATTGTGAATCCATTAATAATTTTTTATAGATTAATTTATAATATTAATATCTTGGTCTTTTAACTTTTCAACTAAATCTAAAAGCAACTTACATACCACCATTACTATAGTATTCTATATTTATGTATTTACCTTTACAAGTGACTTTCATAACATCATATCACTTTGTCTTATTGTTTAGCATCCTTTCATTTCAGCTTAAAGAATTTCTATTAGCATTTTTTGACACTAACAACATTTATAACACAATGTATAAGACTGTACATATTATATGTTTATACAAAAGTTTATGATTGGGCTATTATGATATATAAAACAAAATTAATGTCATTTTTAAGTGAGACAATAAATTAAGTATTAAACATTACTTAGGAAGAAAATATGTAAGAGGAAGAATGCAGGATCAAAAATTTTTCTGAAAGCTAATGCAGTTCTATTATTTACCACTCTTTATTACAGGAAAGTTGATGAAAAATTACCATTTTATTAAAAATATTTCCTTGAACTTTCCATTAAACTGGTTCATACCTCTGTTCGGTTTAATTCAGATATCACTATCTAGAATTTACATTTGGCTTTATATTTAGCTTCAAGCCAAAGTTGCTTGAATACTTGAGACTCAATTGTCATTTTTATTAGCTTTCTTTGTTTTGTTTTGTTTTGTTTGTTTGTTTTGTACTGGAGATTGAACTCAGGGGCACTCGACCACTGAGCCACATCCCCAGCCCTATTTTGTGTTTTATGTAGAGACGGGATCTCACTGAGTTGCTGAGGCTGGCTTTGAACTCGAGATTCTCCTGTCTCATCCTCCCTAAGTGCTAGGATTTTAGTTCTTAATAGTTATACATAATATTGTGTTTCATTTTTATATTACTATACAAGAATGGAATATAATTTGCTCTAATTCAGTTCCCAGTTATTCCTTTGTTCCTCTCCTCCCTCCCCCTGTTCCCTTCCCCTCTGTTCTACTGATCTTTCTGCTACTTGTTATTAGCATTTTTTATTAAGCAGGTCTCATGGTGAAGTACTCCTTCAGCTTCTGTTTGTTTAGAAAAATCTTTAGCTCTCCTTAATTTTTGAAGCACAGTTTTGCCAGGTATAATATTCTTTGATAGAGATTTTCTTCTCTCAGTACTTTGAATATTTCATCCCACTTCCTTCTTTCCTATAAGGTTGTTGCCAAGAAATCCACTGATAGTCCATAAGGATTGTCCTGCATATGAAGAAATATTTGTCTCTTGAGGTTTTGAAAATTGTCATTTTTTTAACCTTTGATAATTTTATTGTGTGTCTCAGTTTAGACTTCTTTGGATTTAAATGCTTATATTTTCAGGGTTTCAAAAATTTGTGTATCCATTTCTCTCTCTAGATGGGGGGAGTTTTCAGTCATTTTTTAAAAAATAAGCTTTCTCAACCTTTCTTTCATTCTATAATTCTCATGATACCATGTGGATTCACTTGACTGTGTCACATAAATTTTATAAAATTTCTTCACTTATATTTTCATTATTTTTGCTTCTGCTTCTCTCGATTAGATAATTACAAATGACATACCTTTAAGTGTATTGATTCTTATGTTTAGTTTTCTGCTGAAGGTATCTATTGAACTTTATATTTCAGCTATTGTATTCTTCAACTTCAGAATTTCTTTTTGCTATTTATTGGTTTCTATCATATATCCTCACTTATATTGGGTTTCTATGCCTGTTTTCCAGAGTTCATTTAATTGTCTAGTTGTGCTTTCTTGTAACCCATTGAATTTCCTTAATATGCATATTTTGAATTGTTAGATAATTCAAAAATCTATATTTCTT
Organism: Geosciurus inauris; assembly: GCA_004024805.1. Lineage (NCBI taxonomy): Eukaryota > Metazoa > Chordata > Mammalia > Rodentia > Sciuridae > Geosciurus > Geosciurus inauris. The sequence goes on along the minus strand of PVHX01005107.1, from coordinate 88,951 downwards.
TTAAGTCAGTTAATGAATATTTATTTTTTGTGGTATCAACATTCAGTGCTTCTGCATGTTCCTCACAGATTTGCATTAGTATCTGCATATATAAAGAACCAGCCACCTCTTCCAGTCTTTATCCACTGATTTTAGCAGGAAAAGACCTCTGCAGATTGGCCAAGCTAGATATTTCAAGCTATGGTCTCTCAAATGTTTTCTGAGGATTTGGACATGCTCCCCTTTCTCACGAGAGAAGTCTCAGGGTTAGGTGCCTTCTCCAAATGTCATAGAAGCCATGCAAGCCTCTGTAAGCCTCCCACCCCATTTCCCCAAGGCAGTGCATTGAAATGTTGGGATGTTGAGTGAAAGCTCCACTTCTATTATTTCTTTCTGAAGAGAACAATTCTGAACTCTTTGATCTCTTCCTGTCCTACAGATATCTGCCAGGTATTGAGAAGTAACAACCCATTTTTACCTAGGGCAATACACTGGCATTATGGGAGGCTGGGTCCAAGCTCCCATTCTTTATCTTCCTTCTAAAGAAGAAGTTTCAAGGTCGTGCACCTTCTTTCTATTGCACAGCACCTTGAAAGTTATTTAACCATCTTCTTTTAAATAATTTAAATAACTTCAGCTGTAACAATGGAAATTCCAAGAAAAGACAAATAACCTTTTCATTCTTCATTGAAATCACACTAAAAATTTATTCCAACATACCCAGTTTCACTAGTTACAACAACCTAATATAGTTTTACAGAATTTCTAATTGGCTGGTCTGTCAAAAATGACAAATTTCAGGCTCAACAATCTCTTCATATAATTCTTTAAAAAACCCACAGAATGAAAAACATGAAACACAAAGCTTTTCTTTTCATTCTTTTTCCCTCCTTTTATTTATCCCTCAAATTGCTAAATCCTTTTTAGAAAAAGTAATTTATGAATTGATAGCTTCAGAGGTACAAAGCCAACTGCACTCTATTTTAAGACAAAGCGAGCTTAAGTGTCACAGTCCACACACATGCATACCAGGACAGGATGGGTATTAATCAACCTCATTCTGGTCAAAAGAAGCATGATGAATGTTCAATGAGCCTCTTGTGGTACTATTTCTGGAAGTATATGTCTACATATAACAGCAAGAGGTCCAGAACTATGTGATATAGCACTTGTTCATGCATTTAACAAGCTTATTTAGCACCATCTGCATGCAAGTCATTTTGTGTATGCTAGATGATTTAGAATGTTATCTTATTAAGAGCTGCTGCCCAGAACTTATGCATAAACAAAGGCAATGGTTGCTTACATAGCACAATTTAAAGATGCTGCAAAGCCTCCTCTCTTCAAAACTATTCCTTATCATGGTTTAGTGTAAATTCCTCTATTACTTCTTTTGTCCTTGTGATATTACATTGAAAACTCTCTTGTTAAGAGGCCAAAAACAAGGACACTTTATCTCTCAATATAACTATAAGCATAATATTATGCTTTAGATATGAGGTGTCCCCTTGTGTGAGACAATGCAAGAAAGTTTAGAGGTAAAATGATTGTCATGAGAGCTTTAACCTAATCAGTGCATTAATCCCATGATAGGGATTAACTGGGTGGTAACTTCAGGCAAATAGAGTGTGGCTGGAGAAGGGAGGTCATTGGGAGCAGCTTTTGAGTATGTATTCTGTCCCTGGTGAGTGAAACACTCTCTGCGCCTCCCTGTACCATGTCCTGTGCTGCTTTCTTCTGCCACACCCTTCCACTGTGACGTTCTGCCTCATGCCCAGAACAATGGAGTCAACCGTCTATGGACTGAGACCTCTGAAATCAGGAGTGCCAAAAAAGCTTTTTCTTCTCTAAAATTAATCTTGTCATGTCTTTGGTTATTGCAATGAAAAAGCTGCCTAAAACACATAAAAAGCCTTATGACCATCTACTCTATCCCAGCTACATATGCTCATATAGCCTTTAAATATTTTTCTTCACTTTTATAAGAATCGTCAAAGCAACTAAAGAGTCCTAAAAGATATAAGTAAAAATCAGTTTAGCAGATCATTGATTATTTCCCAAGACCCTTCAGATCTCAGATGCATCAGATACAAGCAGCTCATTTACATCACGTCCACTAAAAGAAATTTTGACTGATTAGGGGAGAGTATAGAAAGGCCCAGCTGCCATAATGTGAAAAGAAAAAAAAAAAGAGCTGGAATTAACAAAATTTGAGAATTCACTTATTCAACAAATTTTGATTTTGTACTATTCTATGCTGGGCCCACGATAAGTGCTAGGGATACATCAGTGAAGATAACATACATGGCCACGGATCTCATCTCAGTGAGAGAGATATAGTGAGACAGACCAAGAAAACATGCAAATAATAACATTCGTATTGTAATTACTGCTAATAAAGCAGATGCAACAGTACAAAGATTCATTAACATTGTCTAGCCAGAGAGTGACATTGAACATAGGAGTTCTTTATCACTTTTACAAAGTGAGCAATACCACGAGAGGTAATAGCAGACAGCTAAGGGAAGACAAATAAAACAAGAAATGCAAGAAGGAAAGATATCTAAACCCATGTGATATCACTTAGAAGAGACTTTGGACCTTAAGGGTATATCCTCTAGGCTGTATGAACTAGAGTCTCAAGGAATTGATAAACACAGGAGGTTCAGAATCCATGAGAATGCATCTCTGACAGTTAGCCCAACAATTCAGTGAGGGTTTTGGCTATAAAAATCTTTAAGAATTGCATGATGGGGCAGATCAATAGCAAATTCATGAACTATGGGGAGTGAGTTGTATTAAATGCCTAAGTCCCTCTACATACCATGATGGTTCAAGTGCAAAAAGATAAATGAGTAAAGTTATATCACCATTACCACCAAAACAGTATCTATGCCAGGATATATTCACTTGGCAATTTATACAGCATAAAATTATTCTGAATTATTAACTGTTTAATGTGGAAAGAAATAGTGTGCTGCAATTAAAAATGTACTGGGTTTAACTGGAAGAATTTTTCACATTATCAGGATCTGTTACAACCATAGGTAACAAGAGACATTGCCTGTGTTGCCTTTCTTCCCATGTGGCCATTTTCTGTAAAGGAGATGATGATAGACCTAGCCAGACCCACTTCCCTAAAGGATCAAGTTGCCCAATGATGTAGAAAGAAACCATCTTAGACGTAACAAATTTATATAATTTGTTATATAAATTTATATAACTGCCATGCAGATTAAAAGTCATGCCATTAAATTTGAATAATAGTTCTCAGTAACATAGGCTTATTTCTACACAGTTCTCAAACCTAAAAATGAACAAAATGCAAGGAAACCTAATTCTGAGAACTTCTGACCAGGAAAATTCTTAATTTTTCATAAAGCTGAGGCTGCCATGCTTTTGCAGCATCTCCCTGAAAAATCAGGCAGACATCAGAAGGCAGACATATACAATGCATGTATATTATCTAGCATTGGTTACTCTTTAAATAATCAAGGGAATAAAAATACTTTTAGTCAAGAATTAGTGATTATGCTACCCAGATAATAAAATGGCAAATGTCGTAGTCTATTCTAGCTCAGTATGATGAACATGAACTCTTCCCTTAGGAGACTGTTCCCTTAATTAATGTAGTGCTTGAATTTTCAATAATTAATCATGAAGTATAATCCTCCCTCCTGTCTGATAAAGTACAGCCATTGTGAAAAACCCAAATCACCAAAAGATGATTTTGTCACTAAAAGAGAATCAGTGAGTTCCACTGAAGGATGAAAGAATATGGCCAAGATTTTGATTTCACAAAAATTGAAGGAAGGAATGGACTATAATCTAAAACCTTAGACAGCTTGTTTCTATAGCTTTATTGACTAGGATGTCAATTTCTCAGGTTTAAAGAATCTCATCTTGGCAGAATTCCATAGTAGAAAAAACATGAGCCCTGTGATCTGGTACATCTCAGTCTAACTTATAGTAATATGACTTATTTGCCTATTTTATCACTCATTCCACAATCATTTATCAGACTTCATATGGATGAGCTAGAGATAAAATTAAACAAAGTAGACTAGCTTCTACTTTAATAGAACTCACTGGCCAGTGAGGGAGAGGTACCAGGTGTTTGTAAATAAGACATAAAATGTAAATGCAAACATTTATAAAATATAGTAAAAAAGTACATGGTGATCTATGAGCATGTATTTTTAATGGGGGGATCTAATTAGGACAGAAGGTCAGAGAATTCTCCTTTAAAGTATGTTTGCCTAAGATAGGAATGATAAAAAATTAAATGGGCAATTTTAGGAGTGAAGGAAAGAGTTACACACAGAAAAGACAGAGAGAACTGTCATTGGAAAATAACATGGATATTTTTCATCTGATTGGCAAATACACAAAGTCGATGATATCCTGTAGTGAGCATATGAAGACAAAACCTCTACACTGATAGTGTAAATACAAATTGGCAAAATTTCCATGAAGGGCAATTTGGGAAAACCAAACAAAATGAATTCACATGCCTTTTGATGCATTAGTTCAGCATGTAGGACTATATCAAAATGGGTACTATGGAAAATATAGTCATAATAGTATTTGGGATGGTAACTCAAAAAGATTAGAAACCACTTAATGGTTATCAATTAAGGGATGATTCATTAAACTACAAGAGAATACCACGATATAAAGTATCATAGTTTAAAAAAAAGGGAATGATGAAGTGTTATGTGTATTAACATGTTGTTTTCTCTTTCAGACACACTGTTGAGGTCCTGCCTAGAAACTCTTCCCTGAGCTAGTGAACATATGCCCAAACTATGATGAATGTTGGCTGCTAAGTACTGCCAGCTGCACCCTTCCCTAGAGAATCACTCTTAACTACTGTGATCTTCCACCTCATCCAGCAATGCCTGGGAGGCTACAACCCTCCAAAGGGCTGATGCGTGGTCATCTGTAGCCAATATCTGATGCCAGGATATAATGGCCAGACCCTTGGCCTCAAGATGAGACAATCTCTGATGTGATTACTGTTTACAGCTTCCCCTGGGAACAGGCTGAAGGTGGACTTTTGCAGACTTCAGCAGATGTTGACCATCTCCTGCCCCGTCCTCATTTTCTCCTCCCACCCTAAGTGTTCCACCTCATACTACTCAATAAGTAATTTAAACAAAAATCCCCATCTTAGGAAACAGACCTAAGGTATGTTTATTCATTTGTTTGCCTGTTTCTTTCAAGGTCTCCCTAGCTATAGATATATAGAACCACATCTACCCACCCCAAAGGCTAAAAGTAAGAGGAGAAATGGTTTGAGCTATGTGCTCCTAGGCTGGATGATACATCTGCTTTACCAAAAGACTGTAAAATAAACAACTCAGTTTATTATGAAAGATGAACAATCAATCCTAATCCTTAAGAGTCTAAATAAAAGAATTATTATCAGCACAAAACTATCACCAAGTTTTTTGCAACAACTTTTGGTAGCTCGATACCCATCCTGAGGAAAAGAGCATTGCTAGAACTTTCATAGGAAAGAGTTAGGATGACCTGGCCTCCCTAACAGAGCACACAGCCAGAATAGACAGAAAAGCAATCAAAACCAAACAAGCCAGAGCAAACACAAAAGTTCACCCTGAAAAAAAATATATTTAGAGCATACTTAGAAACAAATGGCTTGAGACAACATGTGTACTCGTTTCCATCAATCCTATTCTGATTCCCGTTCCATAGTTAAGTCATCATCCATCCCTCCTTGTAGGTCTGCAAGCTAATTTTCTAGGATGGTTATTTCAATCTTTACATAAACATTCATTAAATATTCTTGCCTATTGGAAACCTATAACTGGAACAATCATTTCAACAGGGAAAAGCTGACTTTTAGTTTGCATTAACCCAGTAGAGTAGAGCCACCACACAAACAGTTCACATTTTGGGGGTGCAAATTTAAAAATTACAAACTATACCACAGGGTATTTTATGATCTGCTCCCTTATCAGTATTTGAAAAACCCATTTCATGAAAGTCCAGAAATTTCTTCTCATATCCATTTAATGTTGTGGGTTCCTAAACAATAGTGATTGATTTTGTTTGGTCTGGCAAACACAAATTATCCTATAATCAGTTTAGCCTGCCAGCCATGCTTACATTGACTTGTTTGTGTTTTAGAGAAGAAAATGCAATGACTGTCATGAAAAATGGAAAGGGTTAGAGGCAAATAAAAGATTTCTCTATGCTGAGAAAAAAAATGCAGCTACTTTAATTTTCTACAGCAAATGGGTTTTATTTGTTATTGAAGTGAAATGAATCTGAAAATAGAGGAGAACACTTTGGTTTCCAAGTAAACTGAGCCTTTAGACATCCCTTTTGAGTTTAGATTCACAGGCTTTCTCTGTGCCAAAAGGAAAGAAAAGCTACTACATGGGATGACAGTTTCTACCTTTCCCATCCTGAAAACACTGATGCTTATAAAAATATCACCAAAAAGTATGAATGGATTTAGCACATAGAAATGCAAATAATCTCATACACTCTGCAAACCAATAGCAAGATGGATATTAAATAAATATTATTGAAGAGAAAGAAAGAACAGAAGAAGGAAGAGACAGAAGAAAAAAGAAAAAGCAAAGAAAGTAATGTCTTCTTATTTCATAGCTGACTGCACCTCATCTTATATCATATAAAGGTAGAACAGAATAGTGAAAAACTAGAGCTTTCTTCTTCCACTATGTGTAAGACATTGAGAGCATGAGCATCCTTTACTAGATGTCCATTTTCTTAACTGAAAATGAGCAAGTAGGACTACTTCTCTAGAAGTCCTCCCAAGGTTGACCTCCTATGCTTCTAAAGTAATTTCTACAACGCAGGCATTTGATAAATGCCCCTACAATACCAGCTGGAAGGTTGATAAGAGCCAATAGGGTACAAAGTTCCCAGGGAACTGTGCATAGCTAGAAAAGTAATAGTCACTGAAATGTTCTAACAAAAAGAGAAAGGTGTCAAGTCAGCAATCTGGAAATATCCTTTTGGGTAAAATTAGAAACAATTATACTTCATCAGACATTTCTGAGCAGTTCACCTTGACAGCCTTTGCCTTTTCAGCTTTGTCTCTCCAGCATATACCTTCCACATTAGATCTAATTGTTCCTCCCTCTGGATACTCTCTATTCCAGGGCTCCTATGACTTGGCTGGAAAGTTTAATTGCAAACTATTATCAACTTCCACAATGTTCATTTTTGTTGTTTGATTCATACTTCATTTAATGATAGGGATAATATTGCCAATTATGCAATGTTATTTATAAACAACTTATTTTATCAAAAAAACAAAAATAATAACACTTTCCAAATTCTTTTTATATACTGTGTTTTTCAGGTAATTTCAAGAACCAAATATGAGTAGGTACTGATAAGAAATTTACGTATTAGTTTCAGCATTAGTACCCCTAATAACATGAAATATAGTAAATATCACTTCAATTTCATTGAGAACTATGCATATATTTGAATTAATTAAGCTTTTATAAAACATTCATCAAAATTCTTTATAATAATGGGTGTGGAGGATTAAAAAATAGAGGTATAGTGTTCAAGTTCTAGTGAGATTATAATTTGCTGTGTTTTAATTTTCAAAGATGAATTGTACCCATCATCTCTTTTGGGCCTTCAGGCAACTTTCTGTGATAAGTAGTGCAGAGATTTTTCTCTTTTCACAGGCATTAACAAAAGAAAAAGAAAGCCTTAGACAAATCATGAGCCCAAGTTGCTGAAAATCTGTGAAAGAATAAACATTAAAATATAAGACTTCTAGTTGGGTATTTTATTCACAGTAATGTAAACATAACTAACACACTAGGCATTAGGATTAAGTCATGATTAAAAGTTTTATAGGCTATTTCCATTATGAAAGGCAGAACAAATCACAAATGAAAAAGTGACAGGAATTTCATAGTAATATTTCCATGATGAACTCTTACATCTGCAGTTTTAATATAGTACCAGATTTGTTCTCAAGACAATTTGATAAAATATATAAAACAATTGCAATTTTTTAAATATCATTAACAATGGAAATATGGGGCTGTGATCCCTTAGACAAGGGAAACTAATGAGGTGAACCATGCGATGTTTCCAGCTTTCTTCCAGGAGGCACTTTCTAGAGAATAGAGCAGAGATATATAACCTAAGAAGATATTGATTATCACAGTGTGTTAAGAAAACTATTGTCAACATTCAGAGAGCTGATACTTGGGAGGTGGAACAGTAAGAAATAAGTCTATCAGGTAAAAATTCCAATAATCTCCCTAGTGAATATTTGGCTAAATAGTAAGCTGCACATACTAAACTAAAACTCCACAAATCTGAGAGTAGATAGTAAACAATTACCAGAGATCATATGGAGCTGGGAGAAATGTGATTTCTTACTAGTCAGAGTAGAGATCCCAGTGAAAACCTAAGGCATGGAATAGGGACCCCAGAAGTCTCACATTGTATTAGTAGGGTGTAGGGGCTTGCCTTGAAATGGTGCTGAGCAGCCAGCTCGGGACTGACCACGCTGCCCTGAGAAAGCCACATCCCCTCACTCTTATTGGCTGACCTCTGCTCCCATGCTACCTTAGCTGAGTAACCCTATACTGTTTCAGGTGGACAGCCCCCTTCCGCATTCTTAGCTTAGAAACAGGACACCACTGGACCCTCTCCCCTATATAAACCTGTAAACCCCTCTCAATAAATCAGTTCTTGCTTAGACGAGACTCCCCGGCTCATGCGTGGTGAATTCGGGCCGGGCAGCTTTGCCTTTCTCAGTCCGACTTTATGGAGGAGGGGGCTCCCAGGAAGCTTCTCCCACCCGCTGGCCGAGGGGGAGATTGCTACCTGGCTGGGGGAACCCTGATATAGGGTTAAACAAAGCTTAGAGTGAAGTCTTTTCTTAAAAACTTAAGAGTGAGATATGAAAGAGTCTGGCTAATATATAAGTAACTTAACTGCTTGCCAAACCAAAATTTAATAATGTACGAAGACATACAACAAAATCCAAATGCTTACTATTCATAATATTCAGCATTCTCTCTGATAAGTGGATGCTGATCCAAATGGGGAAGGGGGCATTGGAAGAATGAAGGAACTTTGGTCAAAGGAGGGAGGAGTGTGGAGGGGAAATAGGGGCAGGAAGGATGGTGGAATGAGATGGACATCATTGCTCTAGATACATGTATGACTGCACATATGGTGTGTCTGTGTCATGTACAATCAGAGAAATGAAAAGTTGTGCTCCATTTGTGTACAATAAGTTGAAATGCATTCTGCTGTCATGTATACCTAATTAGAATAAATAAAGTTTTAAAAAATCTATTAATAATAAAAATTCTTAGTCAAAAAAAGTTTAAACAAAAGATGGGAAAATGAGATTCGTAACTCAGAAAAACTGGTAAATAAAAATAGCCCAGGAAAGAGAGATGATGAAATCTGCTGGCGAGAACTTCAAAATGGTTATTAAAAAAATTAAAGAAAATAAATATATAATAATTTTTCTATCATATGGATCGTCTTTTCATTTTTTGATAATATCTTTTGATGTACACAAGTTTGAATTTTGATGAGGTTCATCTTATTTTGTATTTTGTTGTTCATATATTTGGTATCATACGTAAGAATCCATTGCCAAATCCAAGGTAATGAATATTTATTTTATGTTTGCTCCTAAGAGTTTCATGGTTTTAGCTGTTATATTGGTTTTATCAGTCCATTTTGAGTTTACTTTTCTATATGCTATGAGGTAAGGTCTCAACTTCATTCAAATGAAAATCCAGGAGTTCCAGACCTAGTTGTTGAAGTTGTTCATATTTCTTCATTGCATAGTGTTGTCGTGTATGTCAAAACTCCATTGGCCTTAGATTTATGAGTTTAATTCTGAGCCCTAATTCTATTCCATTGAATTATATGTCTATTTTTAATGCTGACTGCACATTATCTCCATGAGTGTAGCTTTGTATGAACTTTGGAAATTAGGAACTATCAATCTTCCAGCTTTGTTATGTTTCAAGATTATTTTGACGAATTAAAGTTCTTTGCAATTCCATATGAATTTGAGGATCATCTTTGCTATTTCTGCAAAAAAACACTATTGGGATTTTGATATAGGCTTCATTGAATCTGTATATTTCTTCAGATAGTATTGACATTTTAAAAATATTTAATTCTCCTATTCATGATTGTGGGATTTCCATTTGTTTATGTATTTTTCAATTTTTTCCAACAATATTTTATAGTTTTCAAGGGTTGTCTTTGACTTCCTTTATTAAGTTTAGCCAGAGGTATTTTATTCTTTTATAACAAGTAGAACTAATTAATTCCTATATCATCTTCAAATAGAGATAATTTTACCGTTTAAATTTCCAGTATTGGTAAGTTTTATTTCTATTTTGTTATCTAATTGTGCTGGTAAGAAATCCATTACAACATTAAATAGTAGTGGTGAAAGCAGGCATCTTAGTTACTCTCCTTATCTTAAGGGGAAAGATTTCACTCTTTCACCATTGAAGTACCTACTATAGCACCATTTATTTCACAAGTATGAACCTTGAAGACACCAGGCATATCCTGATGGATAATAATAAATAATCAGTCGAGCAAGTAATATTCTCAATTATTGGAATCTATTTGAGCAACTCTTGTTACTACTTTGCTTAATTTTTACTTTAGATGGACACACATGTTACCACTGGCTTGGAATAGAGGCTTAGTGACCCCTGTTTATTGAGGACAGGGCTCAGATCCCCCATATTTGAATCAAACTATGAGGAAAGTATCCAGGCCAGCAGAGGTAATAGCTGAGGGTGAGGAGACTCTAGACTGGATTGTGCAGAAAGAAGACAGTTACTATTAATTGGAGACCAGAGACCTATTATATTTTCCATCAGGAAGATAACTTCATTGTTCTCCTGAGGAAAATGCTCCCTGGATATATACAGAGACATATAAGATATGGAATGAGATAGATCTATAAATATGCCTCCTAGATCTACTTTGGGGATAGACAGGCTGCCCAGTTTCAGCAAAGGTAGCCAGCAGTTCCACATGTTAGTCACTTTAAGATTTACTTCAGATGCAGACTGCTATCCAACTGAGGTCATGGTCTCCCCAGGAAAGAACACATATGCAACTGAACAAGGTGAGGTATGAAGGCCCAGGCATATATTTTAATTAGAGGACAACTTTGACAAGCAAAATAATCTGTCTCAATCTCTTCTAGAATGAAACCTATGACACTTAGCTTTCAATGAATAAGAACAAAATAGCTATTAAAATAGTTATTAAGCATTGCCTTTCAGCTCTAATACCTATGCATAAGAAACAAGTTTAAAAGTATTCTCATGTACTATTGATGTCTCTGAATATGGAACTTTCATGTGAGGAGACACGTTACTAATTACACTAATGAGATTCTGGGTATGCATATATGTCTTTATTTTAATGAGTGGAATTAAAGTGGAGCTTATTTTTATTTTTTTATCTCAGAGTGATTTTATAGTTGATATAATCACTTTTGTCAACAATCCTCCTCTCCTAGCCGCTCAATTCTATATTGTCTGCTTTCTGTCCTAGTTTCCCTATGCTATATAACCTCTATTATAACAACGAGAAGCAGTGGCCTTCCCACACAAAAGAAATCCTTAAACAGTGTTTTCTGCTGCCAATGGGTTAGAGAATCCTTTCTTTTTTGAGTCTATCTGGGGACACTAATTCATGTCAATGATTTCAGAGAAAGTTCTGATCTGGACCTAAGGAGTACCAGGTTCTTATTTTGGCTTTGTGTGTTAATTTCATCTCTCTGACCCTCAATAGTTTTATCTTTTCTATAGAGAAAAGATTATCTGCCCTATGTCACCTTGTTATTTTGCCTTAAAAAGTCAATAACACATTACATTATATAGTAATTTTATTGCCTCAGACACAGCCTTGAAAATGTCTGAGATATTAAACCCATTCTGTAAGTTTAACTATAATAATATTTTGAATTAATTTGATCCTAGTGATAGAAGTGTTGATATGGTTAGAAACAGGGAAAAGTTAAAAACAAATAATAAAATAATATGAAACACTACAGAGATGTGAGAACTGGCTTATGCTCATGCTAAAATGTTTGGGATTGCTTAATTATAGCAAAATGTACAAATAATGGAAATAATCAAGGCTTTGTCCAAAACAAAACAGTATCTAAAAAATCACTATTTAATAAATCCAAAGGTAGTCTGAGTTGTTTTGTTACATTATAATGAAAAAGGAAATAAATAAATCAACAAACACTGAAAAGACAGAGGAATCATTAGATGTAAATTGCACAGGATTACTTCAAACAAATTACGTTCAACAAATTCTATGGCTGTGCAACTCTCATTTCCAAAGTAATGAAGAAAATGCATCATGAACTGTGTACTGGGATCTTCCTAAAGTATTTGACTGCCATGGCTCATAAAATTTTACTGGGAAAAAAATTAGTAAAATTAATTTTATATGAGCAGATGAACGTGGCCTGAGACCTTGGCAAAAAATAAAGGAAGTCAGAGAGGAGGACAAATTGGGATGTGCCCAAGAATTCAGTTGCTGACCTACTCAGTGCCTGCAAATATTCTCCTGTGTCTTTGTTAATAGATAGAACATATGCACACATATGTACCTCGTGCCTTCCTCAGTGGTCTCAGTAGTGGATCTAGAGAATATGTACCTTTTGCGATGTCTCAGATGATACTAATTTATAGCCATGCCTGTGGATCACTAGCATGATCACATCTTGCTGGAAATGTGATAGGCTAAGTCCGACCAATAGCCAAACATGAAGTTAATTTAAAATGACATTGCCGCCGGGTACGGTAGCACATGCCTGTAATCCCAGCATTTTGGCAGGCTGATACAGGAGAAAGCCAGCCTCAGCAGTGGTGAGGCGCTATGCAACTCAGTGATACCCTGTCTCAAAACACAAAATAGGGTTAGGGATGTGGCTCAGTGGTCAAGTACCTCTGAGTTCAATTCCCGATACCTAAATAAATAAAATGACATTGCAAGTGTATTATCTGGAAGAAAAGGGTAATATAATTGTTCTGAGCCACTAAGCAGGATTGCATTGCCAAACTCAATTCAGGGAACACTGGACACAGCTCACATCCTGCCTGCCAATGAACATACCCCCAGGAGATTCATACCTGCATGTGAGCCTCTGGGTGTGCCTGTTCTGCCACCAGAAAGCATTCTCTCTAATCCTATTATATGAATTAGGATTCTAATTTGGTACTTCCCAAAATTGTCCTAGGGACAGTAATAAACATTAGGTGAATAAAAACGTGGGATGATTAAATAAATATGGGAAACTCCAGTTAACAAACGAATTTATTTCCTGAGGGCATTTCAGAAACTGTGTATATAAATGTGCACTCTGGAACCTAAATAGAATGTATAGGGTGCAATGCTTCAAAAATACATATGCCTAAGGAACAGTTCCAGTCCTCACAGAATATACTCTCTCTCTTGAGTTTACCCTACTGTGGAACACACACACGATGGGATCACCATTCTATATGCCCACAAAATCTTAGTTTTGATTGAGGAGAGCTCAGGGAGTACCATGAGGGGACTTGCACTGTGTGAGAGCCACATTTCATTATCCCTTCAAGTAGAATAAAGTACCTGATAGATCTACACAAAGTAATGAAGAACACTAGAAATGGCAATTGCAAGATACCTATTTTAAAGATTGCTATTGTTATTGGAAACTCTTTAAAAGATAATGAGATAGTAGGAGCAAAAATAATAAAACCATTTTGTGGGACTTACCACTTTGTAAAAGTAAAATGTATGGCAACAGCACAAAGATGGAAGGAAAAAATGGGAAAATATTCTTATAAGTTTCCTTTACTGTACAAGAAATAAGACACAATCATATGAAGAAGAGCTTGAAAGTAAGGATGCCTACTATAAGACCTAAATGAAATAATAGAACAATATTCAAAGAGTTATAAATAATAACACCCCCCAAAAGAAATAAATTGAATTTTTGAAATATTCAAGCCTTGCTGGGCGTGGTGGCACATACCTGTCATCCTAGCACTGGGAGGCTTAGATAGGAGAATCACCAGTTCAAAGCCAGCCTCAGCAACCGCAAGGAGCTAAGCAACTCAGTGAGACCCTGACTCTACATAAAACACAAAATAGGGCTGGAGATGTGGCTCAGTGTTCAAGTGTCCCGGAGTTCAATCCCCGGTAACAAAAAAAAAAAAAAAATTAGCCCAAAATAACAGAAAATAGGAGCTTTGGGAAGGAAAAAATAATATACTAAAAGAAAAAATTAATACTAGAGTCAAGCTCAAATATATTCATAATTAGATTAAATTTGACCAACATGCTGACATTAATGAAAAGGCAGAGATTGTTGCATTAAATTAAAAATCAACACCCGAATACATATTATGTACAAACCCACTTTATACATAGAAACATAAAAGGTTAAAAATAGAGAACAGTATATGTGCCATACTAACACTATTTTTTTTTTAAAAAAGCAAACTGTAATATTTCTATTAATATCAGAAAATTTTATTTTGGAACAAAATCTATAACTTATACTAAAAAAGTTTATTGTGTAACAAAAAGTAGTCAATTCATGATGGGAGAATAAAACACAAAATGTTTCTGCACTTTAAAATAGCAAAGATTAAAAAAAAAAGGATAAAACTGGAAGAAAGAATAGAAAACTCCAAAATTTTAATCATATATTTCAATAAACCTCACTCAAAACTTGATAAAACCTATAGACTGAAAGCCAATAAAAAAAATTGAATGCTTGAATGACACAATTACCCAAATTCAACAAATAGACTAATAAATATTTACACAATCCTCTACCCAATAACTGCAAAAAGCATGGTTTTTCTCACAAACATGAAACATTTGTGCAGATACATTATAAGCTGGGTCATAAAACATATTTCATTATATTTAAAAGAATTCAAAACATGTTATGTTCATGAGTCACTGAAATTAAATTAGAAATCAACAGAAAGGTCTCTAAAATATCTTTAAATATTTTAAAACAAAGGAATTCACTGTTAAATGTTCCACGGACCAAAGCAAAAATTAAAAGGAAAAATACAGTTTTTAAACTGAACAAAAATGAAAATATAGCATACCAAATTTTGTAGGCTGAGGCTATAATATAATAGTACAGTGAAATAAATTTTTTGCACTAAATGCCTATGCTAGGAAAGAAGTAATGTCCCAAATTAATTGACCTCAAATTCCAGGTCATAAAACAAGAAAAGCAAGAGCAATTAAAACCTAAAGTGTAGAAAAATGAAATAATAAAGATTAGAGAAGAAAAAAATTAAATACAAGAAAACAATTTGAAATATCAATGAGACTATATTTTTTGAGATTTAAAAGACTAACTTGGCCATAATAATAATGGAAAAAAGTCACAAATTACTAACACAGGAAAGAAGCTTCTAATTTTATAGATGTTAAGATGATAGAAATTATTTACAACTTTATGCCAATATATTCAAAATCTTAAATTAAATGGTGAAGTACTTTGATAAATACAATATCCAACTCCCTAGAGAACAAATAAGCAATCTTACAAATCTATCTCTATTAAAAAAATTTTTTTTGCCAGGTGTGGTGGCGCAAGCCTGTAATTCCAGTGGCTGCATAGACTGAGGAAGAAGGATCCCAAGTTCTCAGCCATCCTCAGAAATTTAGCAAGTCCCTAAGTAACTGAAAGAGAACTTGTCTCAAAATAAAAAATAAAAAGGGCTGGAGATGGCTCAGTGATGGTACGAAAAATAAATAAATAAATAATAGTTAGAAATCTTAACAAAAAGAAAAATCCAGGCCAGAATGACTTACCGGTTAGTTCTGCCAAACACTTAAAGAAAAAACAGTGCTCATTCTATATAAAATCTTTTAGAAAATTAAGAAAGAATGAATGCTTTTGAGCTTACCTGGAAAGTCAACATTGCTTGAATACAAAAAAAAAAGGTACAAAAAACTATAGGCCAATGAATGTCATTAACACAGATGCAAAAATTCTTAATAAAATGTCAACAAATCAATTCTAACTATAAAAAATATAACAAATCATGACTATATGGTATTTACTGTAGGACTACAACACTGATTATATGATCAACCTAAACATGTATCAACAAGTAAACAACCAATATATTTAAATGGGCAAAAGATTTTAATAGATACAACCTGAACAAAATATGTTGATGATAAGCACATGAGAAGGTGAGCAACATCATTAATCACCAGGGAAGAATAAATTAAAACCACAGAGAAATATATAAACAACTGACTGTATCACATCTTGGCATGAATATGTAGCAACTAGAACTTTCAAACACTCGAGCAGAAATAAAGATTGACATGAACCATTTGGAAAAATATGTTTGATAGTTTCTTAAAAAGTTAGATATTCTCTTACCATATATACCATTTATATTACTCCTGAGTATTTGCCTAAGCAGGGAAAGATTTTAGAAGGCACAAGGAGATATTAGTGATTGAATTATATTACTTATGTTGATATTTTTAGTGGTTTCATAAGTGAATACCATGCAGGTTTCTGTATACTAATTTTATCTCAGTGAAGCTCTTTAGGAAAAAAAAAAAAGTGTGTATATTAAACTCTTCACGGAGGAAGACCATCCTGAGAAAATTTAGTCATAACTTGTCCTGACATAGATTGGGTTTACTGAATACACTGACTAAGTGCCTCTGGAAATCTCAAAATGAGAAGGGAGTATAGTTTCCCCACATTGGTAGCACCGGAGGAAACCTGATAAGAACTAAAACAAATTCATCTTAAGGAAGACCTTTCAATTCAGACCCTGCAGCATTTTCACAATGAATTCAGGAAACATGAACAGGAGCTCATAATCCAATATTCCTAACATTAAGAAAATAGATCACCATGACTAAAAGTCAGCTGACATACTCCACAGATGCCTTTAGGATATAAGAACTGGATTTATCATACATAAAATATAAAGTTGATTTTAATATTTAGAGATTGAAACCCAGAATAAAAACCATGGTGAATTTCAAAGAGAAACAAATGCAACTAAATATAAAAGCTATAATCACTGATGTTACACACGAAAGGTATTAAAACATCCAAAGAGATTCATCAAAAAGAAAATCAGTGATCTGAAAGGTCAGTCTGCAGAAATTACATGATATATACCAAAATAAGTTATAAATTTAACAATGAAAGAGATTTTAAAATGTGGAACATATAATAAATTCAAATGTGTTTCGTTTTTCTTCCTCTTTTTTCTTTTTTTAGTTGTAGATGAATACAACATCTTTATTTTATGTGGTGCTGAGGATCGAACCCAGTGCCTCACATATGCAAGGCAAGCGCTCATCCGCTGAGCCACAACCCCAGCCCCAAATGTGTTTCTAATCACTATTTTAATAAGGAAGAATTGTGAGAATGTCAAAGGAAACAATGCAAAGAAATAATGGTTGAAATTTCTATAGTGTTGAAAAAGTATGACTATTTGGATTCAAGAGGTCATCAAGTCCCAAGAGGCATAAATAAATCCAAGATTACTGTTTGAGTTGGGTAGTTGTACACAGCATAAAAATATTAATAAGGGGCTGGAGTCATGGCTCAGTGGTAGAGCGCTTGCCCCTCACGCGTGAGGCACTGGGTTCGATCCTCAGCACCACATACAAAATACATACATAAATAAATAAAATAAAGGTTGTTTAAAAAAATATTAATAATAATTTCAATATTTTATATTTAAATTGCTTTGAAGCATTTTCAGAACTTTTTTGATGAATTAGCCTGCTGAACACCTCTGTGAATAACAACATTGTCATCCATTTAAGAATATTTAATAATTCATTTAAGAATACTCAGAAGTGTGGTGATACAGCAGAAAGAAAAATGAAGCTATACTCAGGAGACCTAGACTGAAAGCTCACTTGAGCCTCTTGCTTATTCTATGCCATTGTTTCTCATTTAAGCAAGGAGCAATCATCAGAGAAAGGAGATGTGGGGTTTTTTTCCCAACTCTACCTGTAATTTATAATCTAATCATAAGTAAATCATTTCATTACTCTATACTCCATTTTACTTTTTGCAAAATGCACTTAAATTACAATTGTTCAGGGATGTTAAAAGGCAAAATGATATGAGAAGAGAAACGCTAAAACACTTTAGAAAGGTGCAACACAGAACTGCTACCTATTATATGAGAATGTTTTTGAGTCCATTGTTCTAGTCTCACTAGCCATCCCACATAAAGGCAGAATCTTATGCCTTTGCTGCTGTTTTACAAGTACATGCATGTTGTAGGATTCAACAGACTGCTTTCAGGGAATACTTTGCCACTTACTAAAAAGTGCCTGAAATCGAGAAAGAGAATCTCAGGGCTAGAAGCTGAAGGTCATATTTGGGGCCAAGTATTTATTAGTAAACAATTTCATCACTTCTATCACCTACCTGTCGAAGTGCCATTAAATTTATGACACATAAATAAGGTCTTTCATTAAGAAACCCAACACTGCCTAAGGAAACCAATTTCCTGCGTGTTAAAAAGTTATTCCTAGTTCTAACACACACTGAAGCATAATAAAGGAAGAGAGAGGGAGGGGCAAAGTGGACAACTTTACTTCAGAAGCAGCAGAAAAGAAAGTCAGACAGTTATGCTGGGACAAGAGCTGTTAAAAACCTAAATGAAATTATATTAAAGAAGAGATTTGTAAACTGAACTCTTATATGAAACTTATTTCCTCTTGAAAAAGAACGGAGTGATATTAAAAATAACCATATATTGATTACCTATTGTATGTCAAACATGGAAGCACTTTATATAGTTATATAATCATCAAAAAAGCTCTGCAAGATAAGTATAACTGTCCTTTGACATTCAAGGAACCAATATTCAGATTTAAGTGGCTTACCCAAGACCATCCAACTAGTCATTAGCAACATCTAACTTTTGCTTTCAGTGTGCTAAAGCTGCTGTTAAAAACCTAAATGAAATTGTATTAAAAAAGAGGTTTGTAAACTGAACTTTTTAAAAACTATAAGCTGTTCTTATATAATTACTGGAAATGGCTACATGATAACACCAAAGTCCCATTTCCTGAAGCTTAGCACAGTTTTTAGGGTGAAAAAATACTCAACATCATTTAATTGTGTTTTCAATACAGAAGACCATGCTGTTAAACACATTCAGTACTGATAGAGTCTACCCAAACTTCATTCAACCAAAACAAACAAACAAAGAAAAATAATTGGAATTTGGAAAGGCAGAATTTCTGTAAGAATACAATACTTTATGCAGAAATCAAGATGGTGGAGTGGAGGTGGGCAACAGATTCCAGCTCCTCCATGGTTTGGAATCGAAAAGCTCATTGGCAAGGTCAGAAACGGAATAAACTTTTCAGTTTATTACAATATTAACCGTCAGAGACTTGGAGAAACTCAGAATTTCTGGGTTAACTAGGGGAAGAAAAACAGCAAAGAATATATTAGCCCCGAACCTGTACCTAAACCATCGAGGCAGGTCTGGGAGAAGCATAATAAAGGAAGAGAGAGGGAGGGGCAAAGTGGACAACCTTACTTCAGAAGCAGCAGAAAAGAAAGTCAGACAGTTATGCTGGGGCAAGAGCTGTAAAACCACCTGGTATATGAAAAATGATGTGCTCCTCAATCTATTGGTGGAGAGCTGTGGCAGGAATCTATTTTGTAAAGACCACACCTAAACTTTCATCTCTGGGAAGAATTAAATCCCTATAGATTTATCCTACCTAAACATATCAGAAAATATGGCCATAGGGAACACCTTTGAACCAGACCATCCGAGTGCAGCAGGTTTGCTGTGAGTTGAAAGCTGCCGCTACTCCCCACAAACACACCACACACACACACACACACACACACTCACACAATCAATAAATCAGTGACAGGAGTGGAACAGAACAGGCAAGTTGCATGATACTGCCCAGGAACATGGGAGCAGTTCCTCTGCCCCATATAGCATGCCTCTGCCAATGAGTACCACTATGAAAACTATATGGGTTGGGGGACACACCCCCACAGCAGCCCAACACAGTTTAATCTCCCCCGAAAGGAAACTATCAAGTGGCTGGATTCATAACAGAATGGTCTGAGCCACCAGAAAAGGCTAGGACAGGTCTCTTTGGATAGCCCTGGGCACATGTGGTATTTTTACAAGTAGGCAAATAAGTCTGCAGTCACAGGCAGGGAGACAACTGGCTACCCGGCCACAGACAATAAGGGGCCATTTTCTCTGACCCTAGAGAGCCCTTAGGTACTTTTTCTTGGTGCATGCCAAGGAACTATAGGATCTATGTTCATGCCAGAGTTGGGCAGGATGAGGTCTGTGTGGACAGGTGCCAGGACCTGAGTTCTATGCAGTTTCTTAAGCAGAAAGCTAAGTTATACAGGAAGAATGCTAAATGTACAGTCCTCCAAAATAGTGTAGAAACATCTGGTACTGTCAGTACCTCCATGCCCAGAGACATTCAAAGACATGTAGCTGAGGCTTGGATACATACTATACTTCCCATCACACGGTGGAATCTGTCTGGAAGGACCAGTAAAAAGTAGCTTTATTTTAGTCAGCTTTTTTACTGCCATGACCAAAAAGACCTGACAAGAAAAACTTGAGAAAGAAAAGTTTACTTGGGAGCTCATAGTTTCAGAAGTCTTAGTCCATATACAGCTGATTTTGTTCTTTGGGGCCTGAGATGAGGCAGATACATCATGGTGGAAATGTGTGGTAGAGGAAAATATCTGGGGATGTGGCACCAGGAAGCAGAGAGAAAGAGAGTGTGTTACCCTCATGAACAAAATATAATGTCCCCATTCACCAAGCTCCTCTAGTCACACCCTACATGCCCACAGTCACAACTCAATTAATCCCTATCAAGGGATTAATTCACCGATGGGGTTAAGGCTCTTATTGGAAATATTAGGATAATGGGTGCCCCAGGAACCAAATAAATGCTCGGATACTAATCAGCTTTGTGCTCAAGGCAAGAATTTTATTTCCACGCTCAGAAGTGAACACAGAAGTCAAAATCTAAAGCAGACACATAGCACAGGCAGCCTGCTTGGCAGGATGAGTCTTAGAGAAATAAAAACAAATACCAAAACTAATAGAAGGAAAGAAATAAGAAATATCAGAGATTAAGTTAATAAGACAGAAGTTAAGATAGGATATAAAGATTAGTAAAACAAAAAGTTAGTTTTTTGAAAAAATAGCCAAGATTGAGAGACTCAGCTAAACTAACCAAACAATAAAAATAATAATAGTAATAAAGACTGAGAAAAACCAAATTAATAATGTTAGAGAAAAAAAATTACAATAAACACACCTGAACTCCAGTGGAGCACTAGGGACCACTTTGAAAACTTACATTCCAACAAATCTGAAAATCTAGAAGAAATTGATAAATGTCTAGATACATAGGACTTACCAAAATTAAACCAAGAGGATATAGAAAACATAAACAGACTGTAAAGATTATACGACCAGGAGAAGATGAATTAAGCCACTTGGCAAGGCTTTATTGGAATGCGCGCCCTCGGACCAAATCCTACCTCCAGATCCACCTTCAGAACGTGTCGGGAGAAATGGCGCTGGATCGTCATGCACAGAGAATTTCAAGAAAAACCCGGTCAGGAAGGGGAGGGCTCAGGGACCGGAAGAGAAGGCCAGAGTCCTTCCTGGATAGGTCAGGAAAACTCGCTGATTGACAGGAGGCGTGTCCACTGGTGACGTCACATTGGGCTTGCAGCTCCGCTTCACAGCTGCTGACCGGTTTCCTTAATTGGGCATCTTAGACCCTGACCAGACCTAACACAGACTAATAACAAGGAATGAGATGGAATTAGTACTAAAAAGCATTTCAACAAAGAAAAGCCCAGATCCAGATGTCACAAATAATTTCTACCAGATCTTTAAGAAAGAACTAGTACCATTGCTCCTCAAATTATTCCATAAAACACAAAGGGAGGGAATATAACTGAAAACTCTGTCCCTGTCCCCAATGCCTGTAGGAGCACTCTCCATACCTTCCAACCCCTCCTTTCCATCCTTCCCCATTCTATGGTGATGAAACGCATGTCCAGCAGAGCGTGCCTTATTGGTTGTAACCTTGGGGCCATGATTGGTCTGAGGATCTATATAAGCCTCTGTACTTCCTGGATTAAACGGGTTCTGTGCCTCACTCTGGCAGAGCAGTCTTACCTACCCCCAGAGTCTGGGTGGAGTGACTCCGCAGACCGTCTCCCCTAACCTCACCCCGTGAGACCCCACTTCATCTTTCTCGAAGACCCCCTTTTTGCCTCCTGGGACCCCAAAGCCTCATCCTGTGAGACCCCACTTTGATTTCCTTGAAGACCCCCTTTTTGTCTCTTAGGACCCCAACTCGTCGAGGAGACCCATGAGGCACAACAATAAACAATAAATGCCAATCAATGCCACTTTAATAATGAGGAACCAGTTTTGAGAAAAAAAGGAAAAATAAGGTTTATTGCTTTGCTAGCAAAGGAGAAACACAGGGGACTCCTGTCCCAAAGGCTGTGACTCTCTCAATCAAGAAGGACAGGGGGTTTTTAAAGAGACTTCAAGGGTTACATTCCAGGTGTGCTCTGGTAGGGTATCCCAGGGAGCCCTAATGGCTAGTTAGGATTCACTTGTTAATTTGGGAGATATTCATTTCCCAGATCCTCAGCAGGCATCTGCTTCCTGTAGTGGGTGTGCTCAAGGGCAATTAACTAGGGGAAGAAAAGATAACACTGTCTCCTTAATCTTGTTAGAGAGAGGGAGAGAGAGAAGAGAGAAAAACATTTTTTTTTAAATAAATAAACCTTAGAGCAATGAGGGCTATATTCAGAAGGTGAAGGGGCCACTGTTACATTTCCCCACTGTCAATTTCTGTCTTCCATTTCTATGGAAAAGTGGGTGACAACATCTCCAAGTTATGTCCTGCTGAGAGAGGGCAAAGTTTGAGGGAAGTGACCCAAAGCCCCTGATTTCTGTCAGGACACAGAAGTCAAAACCTAAAGCAGACACACAGCACAGGCCGCCTGCTTGGCAGGATGAGTCTGCCTGCCATGGCAGGCATGGGCAGTTAAGGTCATTCAGCATCACAGCAGTTGATAGCTCCATGGTGGCAGTTGGTAGGTGACTGTACAAGGCATACATAGGGCAAGGTTTATGCTAAGACAACAATAAACAAGACAGCAAAAGCATTATTATTATTTTTGGTAAACAATTAATATGAAAACAATTAGAATTTCAGCCAGTCTCTGAAATGCAGGACAAGCTTGTGTCTCTAGATTCCTTTGTGATAGTTAAATATTAGGCATTCTCATAAGTACTTTTCCTTTACAGCCTCCAGCTTTACTTACTTTTGGTAGGGTTGACACAAGTGTACATCTTAAGTTACATTGAAACACACACACACACACACACATTGTGGTTCCTTCTCTTAAATGTCCATGTAGGACTGTGCTCAGGCTATGCTCTCCTGCCAGGTGTTTAAGGCCAAGCTGGTCAAAACTGACCTTGTTCTTATTTATTCTTAAGAGTCAGCTGATATTCCTCAGAGGTCACTCTTGGGGAAATGTGTGAAGCCTCCTGTCTCCTTTAGGTCTCCTCTATCAAGGATGTCATAAGCCAGGATGGGTCAGGTCAGGGTCTTGATGACCACACATGTGGCATTTCATTCTCCAGTGACCCTCCTCTTTGCAGAATATGCGCCACCGCTTAACTTTCTGTTCTCCAGTGTCCCCTCGATCTTCCTGCTTGGTAGATCAGGTGACTCACCAGAGTTTCAGAGCCCTTAGAGGGGTCTCATTATTCTCTGGATGTTGGATAAACTTAGAGGCCAAGAACCCAATATTGGCTGCTTTTTCCTTGGCATTTTTACTTCCTTGACTTTGTTCTCCAAGTTTTTTTTGGTTTGAAATATCCAGCAACCCAGTTTCACCAATTTTAAAGAGGGAGTAACTGGTTACAATTTTAGCATCTATAATTTTATCCCTTTCATTTAGTTGGGGTTAGTATTAGTACTGGAAGTCAGCGTTATATACTATTTGTCTTTTAGGTGATGGGTTATCATCTCAAATTAATCTAAGTTGTTTTTTGGTTTTTGTTTTTATTTTTGTTTTTGTTTTTGTGTTTTGCTTTCAGAAGTAGTGGCTATGCAAAACACTAACAGGCAAGAGTTATAAGGTTTACAAGGAAAATACAAAATGAAATTAACAGAGCAAAAGCATATTCAGTTTGTGTAATAGCTATGAACCAAGAAAAATCACTTTCATAATATTGAACCTTTACTTAGTTATATATTATATCCCCTGTTTAAGATCACAGTAATCTTTTCAACAAAAAAAAATCAATCTTGTGAATACAACTTTAAATGAGTTAAATGAAGTCTAGCCTATTTTGGAGCCATTTTAAAAGGAAGTAAGGTGGGAGACAGAGCCTTATCTCAGGTAAGGTGGGACTTTTTACAAATAACATAACACATCATTACACCCGAATCAAAGAAAAGGTTAGAGAGCTTTCAACCTTTTTTTGTGGGAAAGTGGTAAAATGATTTTATGTTTTACAATATCCATCTTTAAACAGATCAGGTGCTCATTATCTTTTAAAAATACATTTAAATTTCTACCTCAGTGTAAAAAGTAACAAAATTTTTTATACATCTTATTGATAAGTTCCAGTTACAAAAAACTAAATGACATAAATAAATCTTCAAGTAAATTTGCTATTTATTTGTTTAAAATTACCATTTTAGACGACTTTAGTTTGGAGAACATTAGTTTGGTAAAGAGCTTTTTTAAGCTTTATATTTAAAACTAGTATGCTAGAAGAACTTGAGTATAATTAACATACAGAAAACTAATAGTTAGCATCACCATTACACAGATTTCCTTATATTAACTAGGTTTAATTTTTCACAGTAACATTCAGAATTTATAGATCAGTACAGGTTTGCAGAGTTTAGCAGTATTAGCAAAAATCAAAGGATAGCCTTAACTCTCTTATTTATTTAGGGAACAGCATAAATGATCAGAACTAGAGTTGGTTAAAGCAGACAGATATAAGCCAGTTTCTTAAATGGCAGTGTGGCCCTTTTATGTCAGATGCAATATATAAAAGATCGTAGTGGCACCCCCTCCTCCAGAGAAAGTCTTAATTAAAGCCTCTCCAGAAATCTTCACCATAATTGATCTCAGGACTATTAGCAAAAGAATCTCTATCAAAGAGTTCAATGTAGTTAAAGTTCCTATTTTCTGTTGCTTTGTCTTGCTTATAAAAGGGATCAGCACTCCAGTGTGGAATGGCCCATTACTAGTTTTTCAAAAACATTATTGGACTATGTAGTGTACTAACAATATAATGGTTTATAAAAGTTTTTTTTTTTTTTTTTAAGTGGGAAGCAAGTTTGTAAATGCAAAGTGTAACAAGAAGGATGTAACAAGTGTAACAAGAACACCTCTGGCCTTGGGCCTGAGCTTCACAGAGATGGTTATATTTCAGAGATAAGAGAAGATGCTACTAATTGTGCTCTATGGTAACAGCTGGCAGGGAAGGAAAGGAGATTAAAAAGCTCTCCCCTTCTCAGGTGCTGTCCATTAAGTTTTAACTTGCCCAAAACAGTAAGAGAAAAAGCTGCTTTTGTGTGAACTGCAGACTGTTAACTTCTGAGCCCCTCCCCTTATGTGCTGGGTATAAAGTTCTGAAACTGCCTGAACTCAGGGTTCAGGGGAATTAATTGATTACAGCAAAAGCCATGCCCTCTGAACCGACTGCAGTCAAATAAACCTGCCTGCTTCCTGTTTCCTATCAGGTGTCTTACCTCGTCTGTCCTATAACAAGATAGCACTTACTGGTTAAACCTATATAAACTTCCATTTTCTAAATTTTTATAGAACATTTAGATAAGGCTCAGAGAAACATATTTAGTTTCAGATGTATACATTTCTCTAGTCACATATTTTCAGGTTATGCATGAAAAAATCAAGGCTAGTCAAAATTGTAAGTTATTTGTTTCTCTAACAAAGAAAAATCCTAAAAGTAATAGACATCACACTTTAATATTCTATAGCTCTCAAGCCTTGTACAAATTGTTACTCATCAGTGTGAGGGTTTTTTACACAGGACAGGCACAGTAGGATATTTGGAGAAGCTGACTTAATTCACATTTTAAAAAACTGTCCAGAAGAGAATGAATCCCCAGGATCCCTATTAATGTCTTCTCTTAAGAGGTTATCCCCTCTTCCCCAGGGGCAAGTTATTTCCTCATAAAATAAAATATTGTTTATGATAACACTGATCATTTTTCTCAGGGTCCCTTTAGCCTAAAAGGCCTTATTCACTTCTGGGAGACCTCCAGCAGAGCAGGTTCTGTTTTCTTTTCCTGGAAGGCACTTGCAAATGAAGTTGTTACTTTTTGGGTGAGCATGTTATCTGTACATATAATTTATGTAACAAATTTTATCCCAGAAGAGGGATCAGACAGTCTGGCATATTTAAAAAACTGTGTCTTAAAACTTTTTCCCTTCCAGTTTGTGCTCAAGGAGTTGGAACACAGGTTATTGTTGTTTGACCAGTCTCCCTAATCATCACCATAATGCTATCAACTATAAGAGAGTTCCCCACTGTCAATTGTACCCAGAGGTTCTCTCTTTATATAGGGAAATCTGTCCAATGAAGGTCACATTGACCATTAGGGAATTGTTAGGGAACTCTCTGCAGAAATCAGCAGAACCAAGACATAGGTGCTTGAATTCATGGAGACTCAAGGAGGTCCTTATATTTCAGCTTTTTGGGTGACAGGTAGGGCTGCACCCAGAAGTATCCTCTGGCCAAATAGGGTATCCTGTCAGATCTTAAAAAGAGGAGCTCATTTTGTCCCAGGCTATAGCTCTATTTAATAGCACTGGATCCTATTGCCCCATTCCTTGTGATTGGCAGCTTTTATTTTCTTTATCCCCCATGAAGACAGGCTAATTAATCATCAGACAATGAGTGTAATGGGCCACAGATAAGGGTTTGGTTTTTTTTCAAATGTAGAGGCAACCCTGTGCTGTTAAGCATTCCACTCCACTCATTTTTCGCAGAGTGGTGAGAAAATGGAAACGGGTGGACCCAAATGGTGCTTACAAAAAAATTCAGATTTAAGGACTAAAAGCATACAGCCAAATAGAAAGTCATGAAACAAGCTGATAGCTTTCACCTTCCCAACATCTGTATAGCATAGATCCCAAAAATTAGTTCCAATGTTTTTAATGTTCGTTCAGCATGAACTCTGATCAGTGCCTTTATCCAGAAGCCTTAAGTTGCTAGGCTAGTATACTCAAGTGGAAAAGCTTTCCACCAGTTTCCCCCTCATATGACAGGGAGTTTCTTTCTTTCTTTTATCTCTCATTCAAAACTAATTTTATTTTTATTTTTGTCCTCTAGCATCATCCATGATTTCATTCTTTGAACCCATGAGACAAGAACACAGAAAGAAAATCAGTGAGACCTACAGTCCACATATATTTAATTTGTCTGCAGAAGCAGCAAACTGAACCCTGTTCTTAAACTCCAATTTTGTTCTCATGGGCGAAGAGTGGCTAAAAAGCAGAGTAGAGGCCAGGTCCTTTTTGTCCATTAGACCAGGCAGCTTTCCTGAAATCCCAGGACTGGTGTCCCTGACCCACAACAGGATGATTTGCAGTTGCCTGGGTCCAGGCTGAGAAGCAATGCTCAAATTGTCTGCATTGGAATGAAGGGAAACATTTTTTTCTTAATCCTCCTTTAATGTCCTGCCATTCTCACACATTTCTGCATCCAACTTAATTTTTGACTGTTATGACTCCTAATTATGTAATTGAATACATGCCTGTACATACAGAGTCTTCAACTTATTTTCTCTTTGACAGATCAACTCCCAACTGCAAGCTTGTACAATATTTCAGAAAACCATTCAAATACCAGACTGTTAGAGTTAAACATCATCTTTTTCTTAGACACGTTTACATGTGTGGCCTATTCAGCCAAGATCTTTCCCAAACTATCTATATGATCAACACATTATTGCTCATGTCTTAAAGACCAGAAACAGATACAAACAACAACAAAAAAACATAATGACAGACAAACAGAGAGGATCTCCAAACCATGGCCAACAGATAGGAACCTTTAAAACAGGCCAGATGGGAAAAAATTTCCCTAAGTTCCCAACTCCCACTTAACCATGACTCCTACACCAGTGGTGCCACAGATGTTCCCACAAGGGGACCAAATACTCCCACAAAGGGGAACCAGAAGTCTAGAATCAAAGGTCTCGGTCTGCACACCAGGGGAGCTTACCAGATGGCCAAGGTGTCAATTTACTGAATTCAGTTTCCTTTTTATCAAAGTAGACCAAGATGGAGCAATCCTTACAGTGCAAGAAAGAAAGGTGAGAGTTCCCTGAAGCAAAGGGGTTTCAGCAGCTACTGAGAAGGTCCCTTAGTGCCTCTCTTTACTTACAAGAATAGCTCCTCTGTTAGGGTTTGACCGGAGGCACAATTGCCCATCTCCTAACATTCCAGTAGAAAACTCTCAAAAATTTCACCTTACATCCTCAGCATGGACAGTTGCTTGGAGTTCCAGGCCTGCCCAAGAAAGCTGGAGCAAGGGCTGCTCTCAGGTTCCATCTAGGTTGCCAAAATTTGTAACTGAAATCTTGGTCCCTGCCCCCAATTCCAATCAATGCCAATTTAATAATGAGGACCCAGTTTTGAGAAAAAAAGGAAAAATAAGGTTTATTGCTTTGCTAGCAAAGGAGAAACACAGGGGACTCCTGTCCCAAAGGCTGTGACTCTCTCAATCAAGGACAAGGGGGTTTTAAAGAGACTTCAAGGGTTACATTCCAGGTGTGCTCTGGTAGGGTATCCCAGGGAGCCCTAATGGCTAGTTAGGATTCACTTGTTAATTTGGGAGGTATTCACTTCCCAGATCCTCAGCAGACATCTCCTTTCTGTAGTGGGTGTGCTCAAGGGCAATTAACTAGGAGAAGAAAAAATAACACTATCTCCCTAATCTTGTTAAGGAGAGGGAGAGGGGAGAAGAGAGAAGAAACATTTTTTTAAATAAATAAACCTTAGAGCAATGAGGACTATATTCAGAAGGTGAAGGGACCACTGTTATAAGAACACTTTCAAACTCATTCTACAAAGCCATTGTTAGCTTTGTAGGTAAGATTAGAATACTTTGAAGAAAAATATATAGACCATTATCCTTTATGAATATAGATGTAAAACCCTAATAAAATATATCAAATATGAGTAAATTGGACTTAACAATACATTGAAAAAATCACATGCCATGATTGAGGTGGTTTTATTCCAGGGATTCAAAAAAGAATGTTTCAACATGCACAAATTAATAAATGTAATACATCACATAAATAAAATCATACACAAAAATTAAATTATATTCTCAATAGAGACAGAAAAAGGCTTCAACAATATTCAACATCACTTCATGATAAAAACTCTAAAGAAACTAGACATAGAAAAACTTACCTTAACATCATAAAGATTATATATGACAAACACAAAGCCAATATCATACTGAAGGGGAGAACTGAGAGCATTTGCTCAAAAATCAGGAACAAGCCAATAATGTTCATGCTCAACACTCCCACTTAATATAGCACTTGAGATTTTAGCCAGAGCAATTGGCCAAGACAAAAAATTAAAAGGGATACAAAACTAAAAGGAAGAAATCAAATTATCCGTTTGCAGATAATATGACCCTATATTTATTAGACTTAAAAATTCAACCAAAAGACATCTAGAGATAATAAATTAGGAAAAGTAGAAGTATACAAAATCAAATAAAAAATTAATAGCTTCTCTAGACATTAATAATGAATCCACTGAAAAAATAAATCAAGAAAACAGTTCCATTCACAATAGTCTAGCAAAATAGAATACCTAGGAATAAATCCAATCTATAAGGTGAAAAACCTCTGTGAGGAAATTACAGAACACTGAGAAAATAAACAGAAGAAGACTTCAGAAGATAGAAAATCACCCCATGTTTATAGATAGGCACAATTAATATTGTTAAAATGACTATATTACTAAAAACAATGTACAGGTTCAATGCAAATCCTATCAACATACTATTAACATTCTTTTCAGAACTAAAAGCCAAAAAAAAAAAAATTCTAAAATTTATATGAAGGAAAAAAGAACTCCAAACAGCCAATGTAACTGTGAGACAAAAGAGCAAACCTGGAGGCATTACAATACTTAACTTCAAATTATACCAGAAAGCCACAATAACAAAAACAGCATAACACTGGCATTTAAGGACATACAACAAAGGAATAGAATAAAAGACACAGAGACAAACTCATGTAGCTAGAGTTCTGTGATTTTGATGCAAAAGTTTTGAAAATATACAATGAAGAAACATACATTGTATAAAGAAACATACAATTAAAAACATACAGTATCACACCTCAGATAGAGCATTAATCTCTAGGATATATAAAGAACTCAAAAACCTTAAACACCAAAAAACAAATAAATAAATAAATAAAATTTATAATAATAATATCTCAATCAATAAATGGGCTAAGGAACTGAATAGACACTTCACAGAAGAAATACGGTCAACAAATATATTAAAAAATTCAACATCTCTAGCAATTAGAGAAATACAAATCAAAACTACACTGAGATTCTTTCTCACTTCAGTTAGAAAGGCAATTATCAAGAATAAAAGCAACAATAAATGTTGGCAAGGTTGTGGGAAAAAAGGTACACTCATACATTGCTGGTGGGACTGTAAATTGGTGCAACCACTCTGGAAAGCAGTATGAAGATTCCTCAGAAAACTTAGAATGGAACCACAATTTGACCCACTTATTCTACTCCTAGGTTTACACACAAAGGACTTAAAATCAGCATACTACAGTGATACAACCACGTCAATGTTTATAGCAGCTCAAATTACAATATCTAAACTAGGGAACCAACCTAGGTGACCTTCAACAGAGAAATGGATAATGAAACCATGGTATATGTACACAATGGAATATTATTCAGCCATAAAAAAGAATGAAATTATATCATTTGCCAGCTAGTGGATAGAACTGGAGAATATCATGCTAAGTGAAATAAACCAATTCCAAAAAAACCAAAGGCCAAATGTTTCCTCTGAAATGCAGATGCTAATTTACTAATAATGAAGGGTGGGTTTAGGGAAGAGTAGAAGTACTTTGGATTAGACAAAGGGGAATGAAGAGAAGGGAGGGGGTCTGGGAGTAGGAAGGTTAGGAGAATGAATTGTACATTACTATCCTATGTGCATATATGAATACATGACCAACGTAGTTCTACATCATGTGCAACCAGAAGAATGAGAATTTATACTCCATATAGGTATAATATATCACAATATATTTTACTATTATGTATAACTAATTAAGAAAAGATTTTAAACAAAGAAGTATAGTTTCTGAAATTTAAAAATAACAAAAACATATAATACTTGGAAAATTGAAATCCATATATAAAAGAATGAAACTATATCCTTGCCTTTCAACCTGTACAAAATTCAATTCAAAATGGTTCGAAAATCTAGTTGTGAGACCAGAAACCTTTCAACTGTTAAAAGCCAACTGTTAATATAGGGAAAAATACATCAGTGTATAAACACAAGCAATAATTTCTTGAATAGAATTTAGTAACTCAGAAAAGAATAGCAAGAACCAACAAATGGATTACATTGAATTAAAAAGCTTCTATACAGCAAAGGAAACAATTAACAGAGTAAAGGGAAAACCTATACAATGGCAGAAAATCTTTACCAGCTACTCTTCTTACAGAAAATTAATGTCCATGAAAGAACTCAAAACTTTAATGCCTACCCTGACTCCCCCAGAATTATGTATTTAATAAATAGGTAAATGAAATGAACAGACATTTTTCAAATGAAGCATAGATAAACAACAATTACTTGGAAAAATGTTCAACACTGAGTTTCCAACTAACTCCAGTCACATGGCAAGAATACAAGTACCAGTAAATGCTGGCAAGTATGTAGGAGAAAAGAAATTCTTCTACACTATTGGAGGAAATGTAAAATGGTACAGTCATTATGAAAATTAGTATGGCAGTTCCTAAAAAGTCTACGAATAGGACTACCATATAGTCCTACAATACTACTTCTTGGTATTTATCCAAAAAAATTCAGCATGACATTGAGATACATGCGTATCATGTTTATCACAACACAATTCATGATAGACACATTATAGCATCAGCCAAGTTGTCTGAAAAGAGATGAATGTATAAAGAAAGTAGGTATTTGTAGCAAATGGAGTTTTATTAAGTCATAAAGAAGAAGAATTATTTCATTTGAAGGAAAATGGATGGAAGTAGAGATCATCATATTAAATGAAGTAAGCCATATTCAGAGAAGTATCATACACTTTCTCTCATATGTGGAAGTTAGTGAGAAGAAAAGAAAAAGACAACATGCGAGTCAAAGAGAGACCAATAGGATAAAAGAAAGAGGATTGAGGGGATGGAGAAGAAGAGAGTAAGGGGAAATATTGAGGAGTAAAATTAAATATGTTTTACACATGTACCAATAGGACATAATGGACCCAGCCATTCAGTATTATCAATATGAACCAGTAAAAAATGAAGAAAATTACACTGTGTTTCTAAACATGAGGAAGAAATGTTTTTTGCAGAATCATTCTGATAGTACTAATTTATTACTATATTTTTACAGATATATTTTATATTCTGATTTGTAACTTAGAAATTTGAGAAAGTGTCCAAGAAAACGTCCAACCTTCCCATAAGGACACACAATTATGGAAAATCATCACACTTTCTGATGTTCTGGATTTCAAAATATGAAAAAATTCTCAAGACAGTTTTCTAAAAATATTTTGACTTTAATGTACATTCATTTATTTATTTATATAATAGCAATTGAACTTAGGGGTACTGGACCACTGAGCCACATTCCCAGCCCTATTTTGTGTTTTATGTAGAGACAGGGTCTCACTGAGTTGCTTAGTGCCTCACCTTTGCTGAGGCTGGCTTTGAACTCACAATTCTCCTGCCTCAGCTTCCCAAAGTGCTGGGATTACAAGCATGTGCCACCATGCCCAGCTAATATACCTTTATTATAAAATTTTCTATCTGCTATAGCATTTACTTAATGAGTTCCAAACAACTTGTGAAATTGAAAGGTGTAAAATTCAAAATTTCTCAGAGAAAACACTAGAAAAATAATAAAATATGGAGTCCTCACTATGCCTTTGTTCTTCAACCTAAATTCACATGCACCTCCAAAGAGAGGGTGGTAAATTAATGGCTTCCTAAAGTCAGTGGGTGAATCATATGTTTCCCTCAGGTTGTGCAAGCCCCCTTCAGATCAAGAATGATAGAAGATGAAAGAATGGAAAAAGATATACCTGGCAAAAACAATTCAAAACAAAAAGATGTGATAAAGTTTAAGAGATATCTCATATGGGCAAGAAATAATAGCTCACAAAATAAAAGTTTATTATATTATGCTGAATATTATGCACTGTACAATAACAATATAGTCTTAAATTGCATCAAGCAAAAACTGAAAGATCTCTGAAGGAAATAAATCAATAAAATGTTGTTTTAATATTTTCCCTTCAAGATACATTAGGTGAAGCAAATAAAAACTAACAAAATTGTAGCCGATATGAGTACCAGAACATTCATACTTAGAACAATGAGATTACTACCTCTTTTAGCATTTATCAAACTTTCAAAGAACCTGTACATGTACTTGATAACAAAAAGGAACCTTAGTAAATCACACAAAAAAATTAGCAACCACTATATTCTCTGTCCTAATAATAATAACTTAAAAATTAATAGCAAACAAAAAGGAAAAAAGTTAAAATTCCTCAAAGTTTAAAACTAAATAACATTGTTAAAAAATCATTGAATTAAAAAGTAAATTATATAATAGTTAGAAGTTAATCATTACATATTAAAGTTTGTAGAACTCAACTAAAGCAATACCTAGAAGAAATTTTAGTTTATAATATGTTCATTATGAAATGAAAATGACTGAAAATAAATAGGCTTAGTATTAAATTTTTAAGTGGAAAAAATGCTTTAAAAATATACCCAAAATAAAATGAGGAAACAAGTGAAGAAAAGAAACCAATTATGAAGAGAACAAAAATAGATAAGATCAACAAAACGAAGATGGTTGGTTTGTTTGAAATAATAAAGGTCTTGGAAAACTCTCTGTTAAAGAAAAAGGAAACAGAGAATATGCAAAAACATAAAATAAAAAAGAAGAATTGTTACATTCTTTTACAAAATAGATTAATTTTTTAAAAAGCAATCAATGTAGTGGGCAACTACACAGGAATAAATATAAAACATGAGAAAACTAATCATAAACCCATTTTGCCTATGCTCAGACCCCAAAATCATGAAATTACTTATTAAAACCAATTATTAGCGAATTAAATCCAAAACTGATTACATCATAATCAAATGGAATTTATTCCAGAAATACAAAATTGGTTCAACATCAGAAAATTTATCAATGAAAATGACCTCATTAATTCAATAGATACAGTGATAGCATTGATGAAGTTCAAACACATTAAAAGTTCAAAGCAAACTGGGAATTTGATTGATATCCCTTAACTTTAAAAGGTCATGAAATAAAAAAAATATACATTGAACATCATATTTAAGGTGAACTTTAGATCTGTTTCCATTCATATCAAAGCAAACAGGGATACCCATTTTCCACCTAATAATCCAGATGGTTCTATAAAGTTAATAATCACAATAAGTAAAAGCAAACTGTATATGTAAAAATATGACATAAAAAGATTAAAACTCCATTTTTGCAAATGCTATGATTATCTTCACAGGGAAATCAAGAGAATAAATTAAGTCTTAGAACTCATGGGAGTGTATAGCAATATTTTGGGACTTTAACAAAGTATGAATCACTAAATTTCTCTGCATTATATTTTGTCAATCAGAAAATAAGATGTCATTAATAATAGATAACATGTAAATTATCTAGAAACTAACTTAATAAAAATACATAGGATTTATACGGAGAAACTTTTCTGAATATACAAATATATGAGAGTGTCTTCGTATATCAAAGTTTTTGGATTCTTTTGTATGGAACTACTTAAAATCATGAAGGTAACAGTTATCTACAAATTCAGGGCGCTTTTAAGAATAATTCCTGCCGTACTAGGCACTGTGATGTATAGCTGTAATTCCAGGTACTTGAGAAACTGAGGCAACTTCAAAATCAGCTTCAGCAACTTAGCAAGACCCAGTCTCATAACCAGAAAAAGGCTGAAAATGTAGCTCAGGGGTAGAGTGCCCTTGTGTTAATCCCCAGTACTGCAAAAAGAAAAAGAAAAAAAGACACAGCTAAATTTTTATGAACTGGATAAACTTATTCTAACAGTCATATAAAACAATAAAGCTTTACAAAAGCTCATTTAACTAAGAAAAACAGAAAGGAAATGTTTCTTATCTGATTTGAAATCAAACTATACAGTTTGATATACATATTAAAAACTACAAAATGCAATATAAAGTGTTGTGCATGGGTCCACTCCATGCTTCGAACATAAACGCTGCTTCTAGTCCTTGGTGGAATTTTTTTTAAATTGACATATAGTTATTTTTCCTCCTTCTTGTCCTTCTCCCCTCTCCATAACTGTGAGGAAAGCAATATTAACATTCTTCCTGCCCTAACCTGAGTTGTCTGTCCTATGGCTCACTGTGAACAGGAATACTTGAGAGCTGGTACCAAAGGATATAAGAAATAGTAGTTTCTCATGGTTACTGCTTGGATATGAATTATAACTTCTGATAGACATACCTGGAGTTTAACCTTCCTATTCCTTCTGGAAAAGTTCAGTGATCACCCTGGCAGTTAGAATTACAGCCTCTGGAACATGAGTCTACTGTGTATTCTTTTTGCTGGCAAATCAATAAAACTTTCTTTTTCTTTTCTCTCAAAATCTTGTCCTGTTATTGGATTGGCATCTGAACTGAACTTTCAGTGTCAAAAAGAGGGGAGTGTTCAAAAGAGACCCATGTATATATGGGGACACAATAAAAGGTAATGTTGCCTCCACAGAAAACTGGCTCACTATATGACAGAAAATAAATACAGATCTCTACCTCATGTCAATGATGGAATCTAGACAAATGGAAGGTCTAAGTGTGTAAAACACTAAAACTAATAGAAGAAAATAAAGCAGGATATTTTGTTTCCTAGGTATAGAGAAGTACAGCTTATATACAATCAGAAAAAAAAAATTCCAATGGATTCTATTAAAATTACAAGGGACAGTTTAGATAAAGCTTATTTACAGAATAGTGACTAAGGAAAGATCATTATAATACCTGATACTGATGAGGGATGAGAGAAAATCACACAAATCAGCAAAGAGATCAGAGACAATATAGGAAAAAGGAAATACAAATGGTGGAAACTTCATTTATATTCAAAGAAATGAAAAAATAAAAAGACAGTAGGACGTTACAGCCATCATCTTGGCAAAACATGAAGTGTGATAATGCCGTATTGCAAGGTATTATGGGAAAAGCATAATCACATGGGCTGCTAAAAGGAGAATGTACTGGAGCTGACATTTTGAAGGGTAAGCTCATTTATAATGAATATATATGTAACTGATGACCAGCATCTTCACTGTCACACAGGACCAAAAGTGGACATATATGAGGTTGCTTATCATGTATGGCTTGTATGGTGGGGAGGTGGAGGCAGTGTAGATGTTCAACATCATCACATTAATAGGAAATGTGAATGGACATCTGGAGAAAACATGCAGCAATGAAGAGACAAATTACATGCATACCCACAAAAGAGAGTCCTCAAAGTAATGGAGCCGAACAAGGTCTATACAAACATTATATGATTATGTTAATTTCTTATATATATGTGATATCATTTACAAGAATACATACAATTTCAAGAATATACAAATTAGATAAAACAAAATGAGATGCATAAATGAAATGAAATGAAAACAAAATGATATACGTAAATAACTAAAAAGTAAACATATAGTGAAATACACGCAGTTGCCCTTAAGTCTCTGTGAGAGATGTGTTTCAGGACCCCCAAGGATTCCAGAACCCATGGATGCTCAAGTCCTCATATAAAGCAGTGTATCATTTGCACATGACTCACACACTTCCTTCTGTATACTTCAAATCATCTCTAGAAGACCTATACCACCTATACAATGTTTTAATAAGCTTGTTTGCTTCTGTGACTTAAAGACATGACCAGAACAACTACAGAGAAGGAAAAGTTTATATGGAGGCTCAGAGTTTCAGATGTTTCAATCCTTAGACAGCAGGCTACATTCCTCATGGCTCACGATGAGGCAGAACATCATGGCAGAAGAGTATGGCACAGGGAAGAAGCTCACATGGTGATCAAGAAGCAGAGAGAGAGAGAGAGAGATCTCCACTTGCCAGATACAAATATATACAGCAAAGCTATGCCTTCAATGCCCCACCTCCTCCAGCCATACCCCACCTGCCTTCAGCTACCACTCAGTCAATCCCATCAGGTGATTAATTCACTGATTGGGTTAAGGCTCTCACAACCCAATCATTTCTTCTCTGAACTTTCTTGCCCTGCCTCACACATGAGCTTTTGAGGGACACCTCACATCCAAACCATAACATACCATATAAATGCTATGTACACAGATGCTATACTATATTATTTAGGGAACGATAACAATGCAAAAGTGTGTACATGTTCAGTTCAGATGCAACTTTTTTAGGCTATTTTTGATTCACAGTTGGTTGAATTCACAAATGCAAAACTCACTGATATGGAAGGGTGACTGGATATGTATCTGTACTGAGAGGCGCACACACACACACACACACACACACGTAAGTAGAGAAGGAGCATGTATAGTTCAGTGATAATAGTCTAGCAGGAACTAGGGAGTATAATTTTCTCAGTGCTCTGCATATAGATGCAAGCACGGGTTTGTGTACACATGTCAACACACACATGCTTCTTGGTTGTGGGAAGAAGAAATAAACACATGAGTGGACCTAGTGACAGCAGCAGCACATTTCTTTCTGAGTGTGCTGAAAGCTTCAGAGAGCTGAGATGGATTCTACAGCACAGAAAAATGTTCTTCATTCAAACTCCATTGGGAAGGAATTCAAGGAACATAAAAGCATGTTGTTTGAAAGAACAAGAGTTTCAGGACAGACGTCATTGCATCTGTCTACCTAAGCAATGTCTCCACAGGACAAACTACTTTTGCTGCTAGTGCTGCTTCTGGCTAAATAATCACGACTGAGTAGAACCAAAGATCTAGGGAGAAGGCCCAATGAAAGAAACAATAACTTAGCTGTGGGACACTGTCCATAGCAGAGAAGGGTAACCTTTTAGACCAGAGCTTTAAAGAATTGAATGCAAGTTCAGCACAAATTTGAAGCCAATGGCCTTGTCTCTCTCTCAATTGACTTTGAACTTGGACACAAAAGGACATATCTCTTTTCATCTTAGTTTTGAAATAACAAAGTAACAACACTGAAGAACACTCGATATGAAAAATGATCAGAATGGCACCACCCTTAAAGAGCCACCTTCACTTTATCCATATATGAATAATGAAAATGTACCATATGCATATTCTTCTTCAGCACAAATCCCCTTATCAATAGAATCTACCTCACTGCCATCATAGCACAAGGATCCTATTGAACATTGTAATAGACATTACTTTGTGATGAGTTTTTTTCTCCATATATTTTCTAAGCCAGGTATTTTTTTAGGTACAGTAACTGTTGCAGAGGAAGTCATTTTGCATGCAAACTGGAAAATTCATTCAGAGTTGGACACAGCATCTTTCCCACAACACAACATCTGAAACCTCTGTTCTTTCGACTAACATATTAGTCCCAAAGAACAAGCAGCACTCAATTCCAATCCACCCCTCCACCAGTCTTATCCCAGTTATTTTCAGTTCTCACCATTCAACAACACAACTTTCAGAGATTCCTCTAAAAATCTCTGGATTCTAGAGATTCCTTTCCAAAGGAATTTTCTCCATTTTCTCTGGAATCAGCCTCTTGCTAGATGTGGGGGACAGGCTCCCAATGTCTATAATTAGGCTCCCATGCTAGAGTTACTGGCAGGCTATGTTATGTTTTTAGTGTGTAACCAACACTATGTTATAGTCAGTGTGCGGTCAAGGCCAGAAACACTCTGATTCAGTGTATGTACTCAAGGTCATCAACATTTGGTTGTGAGCATGCACCCACTTCTGTAACCTGTTTGGCAGTGTGCCTTCTTTGTCTGGCCTGCAAATAAAAAGATCTATGGAAAAAGCTCAGGGTGGGAAATGGACGTGGCTGGGGGCTGAAGCTAAAGCTGGAGACTAGAGACTGTTGCACCACTGAATGAAGCTTGTCTACTCTCCTAACTGCCTTTTGCTTCTTCTTCCACCTGCTGAGATCTCAAATCTGTTTCCTGAGCCTCACCCTCTGCCTGCCACTAAAGTAGGAGGAAACAAGAGATGAAAGGGTGAGAGATGAGAAAAGTGAATAAGGCAGTGCCGAAGAGGGTAAAGCTGAATCTGTACCACCTTCCCCTGACAGGTCAGATTATTGGTTGGAATTTCAAGAAGAGCACTATGGAAAAGGTAGACACTTGGCGACTTCATGATTTCCTCATGGCTACCTTTGGATATGATAGGCAGGTTCTATTACCAGGATAGACGAATTTCCTAAAAATGAAGCAACAATAAAAATAAAACATTCCAACATGAATATCTCTGTACAAAAGAGAAATATTTAGCAAATCTTTCCCCCAAAGTCTCTGAGATACCATTGGAAAACCAATGAGTAATGCCTGTACCAGTATTCAGCTCAGATCCTAATCGGTCATTCTTCTGAGTAGTTTCTCATGGCTCCCAAAGCCTGTGCCCAATTCTGGTGTAGCAGGCTTTTTTCCTATTCTAAAGGAGTTAGAAAGAAACTCTGAGATCTTTACAGAGATTGGTTAGAGCTAATTCTCCACCCCAGCTGCACATCATTTTCACTGGGAGGGTAGAGGAAGTTAAGAGAGTCTTTAAAAACTAATTAAGTTTAAGCCACACATCATGAACCAAATCAGAGTGACTGAAGATTGGGCTCAGACATCTCCAGATTTTTAAAAAATTCTCTAGGTGATTCTAACGTGCAGTCAAGTTTGAGAACCACTGAGTTGGGTTGAAAGTAATGAAGTCACTTGACAGGACAGGGATAGAAAGCAGGCGTTCTGTTGACAAATGTACACATAGCACGAACACCGTATTTCACACTGCTTGACCATTCTCTTGTTGCAGGTTGTTTTCCAGAAGACCAGTTCTTTGATATCAACCGTTTTCTGTACCTCACGCTCTCTTCATCGATTCTGCCTCCTAGAAAAAAAAATCTTGATCTGGTCAATTCTTCTTAAATTCAGTCACTTTAAGAAATACTCAGTCATTTAAAGTTATACATAAGCCATCGGTTGAGGCCAGTTACTTCTCTGGTTGGGGATTGCATCTCCAGGGAAAGACATGCAGGAAAAACAGAAAATAGAGCACCAGGACCTGAGCTGTCCTGTCCTGAGATTCTCTCAGATGAAAAATTGTCCTTTCATGTACTTCAGTTGTGAAATTCCTCTAGCCCCACCAAAATGATCTGAGCTGTTGCCTGCAATCTCTTGACACTCCACTTTTGCATAATTACAACCTTGGTACAATGGTGAACATACTCCTATTTCTTCCCTATTTCTCTTGATCTCCTACCCATCCTGTTCCTCTGCCCCTCCACCCTCATCTCAGACTTTCTCTTTTACTGAGTGCTAAGAAGCCCAGGTAAACTTTAGCTACTGTTTTGGAGGATTTGACACCTCTATCTTCAAGGCCTCTTACCCCATCATTCATGCCTTTACCTTTGTTTCCTGGAACAAGGTGATTCCTTGCCACAGTTCCAGATGGAAAGAGGCTACAGCTCCATCCTACTGGTCACTTTAGCATGAAGGATTTATCCTGAGGTTTGTGGTCCCCTTGGCTTTGCTTAAAAGGCAAGACACTAGCATTCTTTGCACTTGGATCTTCAGAAGGTGGTGTAGCCGCTTCCCCCAGAATTTGGCCAAAGTTAGGAGAGTGCAGAGTAACGCCTTGCTTCATCTCACTCAAGTGCTTCTCCTTCAGCCTCTCCTGCTCTCCCCAGTTGGAGTATTCTGTCCAAAGTGGTGGGAAAATGAAAGAATTTGCCTCAAAATAGCTTTACCTAAAACATTCCCGGGTATAATTTAGATCAGTTTTTTAAGTTGAAAAAACACAAGAATGGCATTAAACTGAAGATAGGTGGGTGGAGAATCTCATATCAATTAATGTCAATTAGTGTCAATTGTATTTATTATATGAATTATTTACTTATTTATTTATATTGTGCTGCTGAGGATTAAACCCAGGGCCTTAGGCATGCTAGGCAAGAGCTGCTCTACCACTAAGCTACATTCCCAGCCCAAATTAATTTTCCTATCACCTATGAGTATATAGGATTATTACCCAGTACAATATTTACACAGCCTGGCTTACTGTGTTCTAACTGTGCTTATCTTGAAGAGTAGAGGCTAGGGTTAAAAACTACTCTTCATAATAATCTGCTGAGACTAACCAGGTCCAATGTGGCCACCACAATGATCTCTAACAGACCAAAATCCATTTTAATTCCATGTGTATGCTAAATGACACACTTTGGCACCATGACAGTTTACAATCATCAAGGTAGCAATTAGGAAGAATCATGTAAGGAAATGAAACAGGTGATGCCTAGACTGCTAGAAAACTGCCACCATTTCTTGAAAACCAAATGAATATTCCTCCCTCTAATTTCTGCTGCACTCTATCTATGACTCTACAATTGCCACCCCCACCCAGGTTGAGAAGTTGAATTGTAAACTAGGCTCCCACTTCACCATTCTTTGGCTATTAAAGAAAGCTTGTGTTTTTCACACTGAGCTTGAATTTTATTAGTTGACCTTGCAAACCAAACAGGCAAAGGACTCTTCCTTGAGGGTCTTGAGGGTCTCTTATTCATAAGAGGGGTCAGAATTTTTTTGATAACATTATTATCCTAGGTAATAAAATTTAATTCAATCATGTAGTATCAGGAGCAAAAAATGATTTGAGAGGGTTTCTTTTGATGCTTTTCACCACAAAATTCAATGTTGTTTCCTCATTTTCTCAAAACAAAATATGGACCTCCTTCATCAGAATTCTCTATAAAGCTTGTGAAAAATGCATTTCTAAATCCCATAGCAGAACTGTAGAATCAGATGCACTAAGAAGCAAGGCAGGCTTTTATATTTTGCAAATGCATCAGGTGATTGTCTTGTACACTAAAGTGTGAGAACCAGTGCCAAGCCTCCTATTTAGCTGAGATCTGTCTACAGTTGTACAGCTAGCGCTCAGCTTTAATCCACACTGAGTAGCCATTGAAATAGGATAGCCTCTTTTGTCTGAAGAGATAGTAATAATTTAGTGACTAGGAAGTTATGATCTTTTCTCGTTTTTGCTTGAAGATTCAGTACTTCCATCTAATATATTACTCTATTCCTATAAGTAGAATTGAATTACTCTATTCCTATAAGGAAAAGTAAATAATCAACAGGACAATAAAAGCTAAACTCACTAAACCACTGATCATTTCTAGGACTG
Source organism: Geosciurus inauris (assembly GCA_004024805.1). Lineage (NCBI taxonomy): Eukaryota > Metazoa > Chordata > Mammalia > Rodentia > Sciuridae > Geosciurus > Geosciurus inauris. The sequence continues at coordinate 46,114 of PVHX01005107.1, read as the reverse complement.
TGTTAAGAATTTTATCATGGATGATTTTGCACAAGAACCCTATACTATATATTAATTTTCTAACAACTGAGAAAATTAGAATTTATATAATTAAGTGTATGCTTAATACCTCACCATTTATTTAATAATTGGAAGTTATTCTAGTTCAATTTCAATATCTTATAATTCTCTGTTTATATCATCTGGAGAGTCAGACTGTTGTCTTCTGGGATCAGTCTCAGATAAGACAGATGGAAGGAAGGAAGGGAAGGAAGGAAGGAAGGGAGGAAGGGAAGAAGAGGTAAATGGATAAAAGAAAGGAAAATCTCTAAAAATTTTACAGAATCTATGTGTATTAAGTTCTAGAATACAGTGCAATTCAAAACTATTAGGCAGCTGAATGTCCTTCCTTTGACGCCCACCTCATCACTAGAACATGACTTTACTTACTTGTTATAGTCACAAATATCTATTTGATGTTTATAAATTTTTGTCCATTAGGTTGAAGCTGCCCTAGAATAATAGGTTAAGAAAGACATAAAGAACTTTTTATAACATATGGCCCAAGGATGAGAATTGGCATGTTGTGTTCAGTCACTGAATTTCAATGTGACAGAGTAGGTTTTGCTTTTAGTTTATTTTCAAAAAGAAGAATAATAAAGAAAACTAACCCAGTATGCAGCATGTGTGAAAAGAAAAAATCCATTTCTGTTACAAAACAGAATAACTTTAAAGTGCATGCTCTTTTCTGTGAAATACAGTTCATACATAAATCAATAGAAAAGAAAGGTAGCAAGCGGGCAAATTATATTTAAAAATAGGTCAAGCTCCATGGGCCTTGCTAGGACAATTATATCAGCATCTTCGAATGCCATTGTTCATAAGCTTGATGTTTCTCGTGGGCTGACAAAATTCATCATATATTGTTTGATCTATTCATAAAGAAACTCCGTTAGCCCTTCATTTGCATGCTAAATTCACACTGAAATTTCACCCCCCAAACAGTATGTCTATCAGTAATTTTTGTAATTTCTACATCTTTATCTTTGTCTTCGGCCAAGAAAGAATCTGCTGATATAAACCATGATTTCTGTATAAGATACTACAGACTACAACTCCATAAGACTACATCTTTTTCCTAATAACTACTTTAGTTAAGGATAAGAAAAGTACACAAGGTAATTGGATAAAATGATTGATTTTTTTCTTCAAGTACCAGAATTAATATATACACATTAAAGTTTCCCATTCAGAGCAAGGGAATAGACAATATTATTAATGCACAAAATGTTTTCAAAGCCTATTTTGGAATTGGATTTAGAGATATTTCTAAAACCCACAAGAAAATTGATTAATATTTTATATAATTATATAATTAATATTTTATAGCCACACTATTTAGACCCAGAATGCTTTCAAAAATCAGATCTCCCATACACACCCCATACAATTATAGTTTGAAATACTGTATTGACTAAATCATCTCATTCCTCTATTAATTTACTACTTCTAAGATTTTTGCTGTAAGACAGACTCTTGCAAATATAAACTGAACCTCTATCTTCAGAGCCCATGCTATTCTATCTTGTCTGAATGAGGAACCAGCAAATGGATATTAAATATACAATCCATGCAGACTATATTTGTTTTCTTTGGTGTCTCATGTATTTTCAATCAGTCTATTCATTAAGCATTCTCAAACAATTTCATTAACTCTCTCTCACCTTCCAGAAGCTTCTCATCACCTTCCTTGCCAAATTCATTTTCATATCTGAGTCCTGTACTCTGCAACTGGAGCCAAATGTGTTCCATTTGTTTCTAACTAAAATGTACACATTTTCCCAAGACTTTTGTCACTTTTTAATATCAGCTTCTTTTTTTCCTTCATCACCTTCCTCTTTCTATATGCACTTTAATTTCTCTCCCATGGAGCTCACTGATTAGTTGATGAGGCTTCAGGTTTCATTGGCTGGGTATCACTTATTCATTCCACAACTGCCTGGCGCAGAATTACTCTCGATCAGAGCAGTTGTGCACTCAACGAACCACAGACAGCGGAGGACTTCAGCAGGCAGTCAACAGCTCAAGCCTGCTGTCAAATTAATGCAGCTTGAACAAGTGCCGAAAGCCAAGTACTTCTTCTCTGGTCTTATTTTGGTATGGATGTGACATACCTTTTTATTTTTCCTACAGGATATTTGGAGAGCTCATGGTAGAATTTCTTAGTAGTGCTTAAGTTTTTTTGTTTTTCTTATTAACCAACCTTCCTATCATTTCTAAACTGTATTCTTTAGACTCAAAGCCCTTTCAAAGATCTGCACAAAGCACAGCCCAGTCAGACGATTGGGAAACTGGAAGGGATCTGAGGCTGTCTCCTAGCCTAGATAACCAGTTTGTCAAATAAGGAAATTGAGGCTCACAGGGGTGCATTTACTGAGCCAAGGATACCTCTTAATTATTCCCAGTGCCTACAGGAAGAATAAAACCAGACATGTTTAATAGTTGATCTGAGATAACTCAGGAAGCTGTTCACAACAAAAGGGGAGAGGGTTCAAATTTATATGTGGCCAGCAGAGTTGTAGACTACTAACTCACCACAGCAAAATTCAGTGGGTGTGAATGGGGGGGAAAAAAAGGAAGATGCACATATCAACACTGATGAGTAAGCAGGGGAGATTCCCATGGAAGCTGCTGTTGGTATCTCAGCAGGTCATAGATGGGCTGGAGCCAGCCTGCCAGCAGGACTGTTAATAATAGAATGGGAATTGCTGGGATTTCTAAGAATGACTTGGTCTCAAGTTCTTATCTTGGAGTTTATTTGTTTCCTTAAGTTAAAAAATACATATCATCTGAAATATGTAAAGGCACAAATTTACATATGTGTGATCTTTATAAAAAGGAGTATGCAATTTTCTTTTGCAGTATGTTTTTTGTTTTGTTTTGTTTTGTTTAGTAAGCAATATATAGTGCCTATCTTTTCAAATTACGATGTACGTCTATGTCTTATTATTTTTTATTGCTGCATACAATTTTTTTGTTTGGATAACCATAATTTAAAAACAGTAGCTACTTTTTAAACTAGTTTTAAAATATATAAATAATTCATGACCTTGTTAACAAAAATACTTTGAATAAAGAAATAAAAGTGAAGCAATCTTCCTTTCCCCCAGTCCTCTTTACACTTCCAGGAATAACTCTGCCAATAACTCTGTTATTCTAATCTGCGCACATATGACTTCAGATAAAACACTTAGCCATGTATAAAGTATTTATCAGCTTCTGAGTATCTGCTGACATCCTGTCATCAAAACTGAGGAATTAAGCCTAGTTAATCTTCTATTCCTACCTCTCTCTTGCTCAATGCACTCCTCATTTCAATGTCACTATATTTACATTTTTAGTGTTTATAATATTTATATTTTCATGTGAGATTGACCTCTCATACTTCATATTTAAGATACGATTAAAACTCTTCAAATAAACCAAAAAAGTCTACGTTTTTATTATTATGATTTTGCAATTTTATACCCTAATGATTTATTGGTTTAAGGAAAAATTTTTAAACATCTATATCTGGAGAATAGTGCATTTTCTTTCTCAGTTCTTTCATTTCCTTTGAGACAGTTAACTGCCACTGCTTCTAGTATCTAATGTGATTCTTTTTCAGGATTAATTTTTTTTCTTTTTTTCCTGAAGCATGTGCTAAAGTATATTTTTCATATAAAATGTCTAGGAAAAAAATGTTCTATATTCTTATATGTCCAAAATGTTTTTATATTTTGCTCTTAAACTTATTTAAGAACTTTTCTAGAAATATAATTCTGGATTCAATTGTGTTTTAAATTTTTTAAAATACTGAATATTACATTCTGGTGTTCAATCTGTTATCAGTCTGATTCTTAAACCTCTGCAAATAATATTTTCCTATCTTTAATTTCTGAAATTATAGTAACAATTTGTATGATTGTTTTATCATGATTAGAATCAGATAAAATTTTCTTTTTGTGTCTACCTAATTTTCTTTTTAAAAATTGTAATAAGTAAGTAATCTGAGAATTAGTACTTAAACATCATGGACTTATCTGGTTCTTCTACATCGTTTCATTTTTAATAACCTGTGTCTGAAGCCATTTGCTTATTGGGGAATTGCAAAGTAGCAATTTTTGAAATTACTCGTTTATTCTGTAGAAAATAAAATTTTTTTCCCCATCTCTCTCTCTCTCTCTCTCACACACACACACACACACACACACACACACATTCATATGCATATATGAGATATGTACAGATACATACATACATATATATATTTACTGTTAATAAGGACTAAAATTATTCTTATCCAATATGTTACAATTTAATTACTGATTTCAGTAATTGGGAACTAACTTGGTTTTGACTAATCCTTCCACAAACAATAGGAAAATATGAGAATAACTTTGGAATTAGAGGGCATCTGAACCCTGAAAGGTGAGAACCACGATATCTGGCCTTCCTCTGGTAGTACCCCAGCCACAGGGTACTGGACCGAAAGAATTCAAGCAGGAAGCCAAAGTCTTGTTGGTCTGAAGTGTCAGAGGAGGAGTTTGAGATGATCAGAGTTGTGCAAACTTGAGGGGAAAATTCTAGAAGGAAACATCAGGGAATTCCCAGGTCAATTTATAAATTCCAAAAATCCTTAGCCATGTTTGGGAAAGACCAGAGACCCCAAGAATAAAACAACAACAACTAAAAGCCAGAAGCAGCAGCATAGAGGTTTAGGGAGATAGACATACAATGTGGAGTTTGAGTCTCATCACATTTAGAAGCACTTGGTAAAAATCTCAAGTCTTTTACTGAAACTGTGAGATTCACACCTTGGAATTAAAACCTATACATAAAAGTGTTAACAGATTGCTTTAGAATTAAAGGAAAATCAAAAATATACTAAAAAAATCCTTAAAAAATATAGATAAAAAGAAAAATCTTAAAATCCACCTTAGAAAAACAAAAGACACAATATACAGAAAGGAACAATGGAGGTCACAAGACTACATTTTGAGGGGCTGGGGTTATGGCTCAGTGGTAGAGTGCTGGCCTAGCACACGTGAGGCACTGGGTTCAATCCTCAGCACCACATAAAAATAAAATAAAGATATTGTGTCCACCTACAACTAAAAAATAAATATTAAAAAAAGAAAACGTATATAAAAAACAAGACCATATTTTGATGTCATTAATTTACTACAAAAATATATACATATATAGTCTCAACCTAGAAATTTGTATCCACAAAAATATATTCTAAAAATAAATAAAAACTAATGAATTTGTTACTAGTTAGCTATCATACAAAAATATTAAAGGTGTTTATTCAGATAGTGGGGAATGATGTCAAATGGGAAATCAGATGGCGAAGAAAAGAATGCTGGAAATATGTGAGGAAATATAAAATAATGCTTATGTGTATTTTCTTAATTCTTTAAAAGTGAATAGACTCACTAAAGTGAAAATCTGAGTTAATATACACATAAAAATACAGAGCAACAATAGCATAAAAGAGGAAATATAAATAGAATTATTCTGTTTCAAGTTTTGCATTATAAGTGGTATATTATTTTACTCGTATTTTATTTATACATCCATTGCAATTTGAAATTAAAATTAAATCAGCATGTACTTTCTTTTTTGTGCTACTTTATCAGGTTTTGGTATCATTTTTATACTTCCTTTATATAAATAATTTTTTATATTGTAGAAGTATCTGTGTAGAATTGAGATTACCTAGTCTGAAATTCTGGTAAATTTTGAAAGGTAGCCTGTCATTGTTATTATTTGTTTGTTTGATACATTCTTTCCTTCTCATGAAAATTTATATATTTAAGATTTCAATTTGTACTGGGGTCAATTTTGGTAAGATTTTATATATATATATATATATTATATATATATGTTTTATATATATATTATATATATATGTTTTATATATATATATATTATATATATATGTTTTATATATATATTATATATATATGTTTTATATATATATATATATCTCCCAAAATATTCTTTTTATCAAGATTTTCAAATGTATTCATAAGGAATTATAGAAAGTGTTAATTATTCTCAATTTCCTTTGGTTCTTTTAATTTTTGTATTCTGTTTATTCTTGCTGTCTCCTTTTATTCAACTTTAAATGAATTGTGGTTTATTTTATTTAACATTTTTTCAAAGAAACAGTATTTTGATTAAATAATTTTCTGTCATTTTTATCTCTTATTTATGATTTCTTTTGATTTGTTTCTTTTACTGACTTTTTAAATGGAATTTATTTTATTATTTATTCATTATATGAATGAAATTGATATAAGTATATGAGGCTATTAATTTTTTTAATCATTGATAATTGTATCCTATAAATTTTAGCATGGCCTTCTAATTTTTTAAAAAATTGCACTTATGTTTTGAAATTCCTCTATTATCCAAGAATGTTTTGATAAAAGGGTAATGTGTCCTCTAGTTTTGCTAGTTTTAATTGTGCTTAGTGTATAATCAATTCTTTTTTTAAGGTTCAATGTGAATTTGAGAGGGTTTCTATTATGGAAGGTTGATTTTATATATATATCAATATGTATGCTGGTAAAGTGGTCATCTAGGGGGAAAAAAGGCCCTAATTATAACATTTGCCAATTTCTGTGGTGCAAATACTGCCACCATGGCCAGTTTCAGTTTGCTGTGTGCTGTCCCTGAACATGGACTAGGGATGAGATGTGTGGAATAAGCTCTCATTGAGTATGATGTTTAGACTTCCAGAGCCTTTTCTTTTTTTTTTTTTTTTTTAGTTCATTTGACCTGTCTTATATTGTGTCTTCCAATTTCTACTTATGTAGCTTCTGCCTTATGTACGTGATTTCTAAATTAACTTATACATAATATTCATAACTTTTGTAACATCATTTTGAATTGTGCTCTTTAGTAGTATAAATGTGTTCTTTGTCTCATATAATGTTGTGGGGCTTGAGTTTTACAGTATCTGGTATAAGAATTACAGCTTCTATTTTCTTACTGTTTCTATTTACATGATACATCTCTATCCATGCCTTCACTTTCTCACATTTCTGAAACATTTTGATTCAGGTATGTTTTTCATTCATAACATTGAGCTGAGTTTTTCTTTGTAAGCCAATCTGACAATATTTTTATGTGAATAGGTGAATTAAAACATTTACATTCATTCATATGAATGAAATATTTGGTCTCAATTCCAATGATATTAAATTATATTCACAAAAATATTAGGTTATATTCACTATGTTCTTTATATGCTGTCTTTTTGGTCTTAGGAGGGTTTACGCTTTTGTTCTAGTGGTTTCTTTCACATATTATCTTTTATAACACTGTCAATCCTTAGGGTTTTGCTATTTGTGTTGTCAGTTTTAAGTGATAGCTGCTGACTCCAACTTAAACTTGTTGGCTATGTAACAAACATTAAGAAATGATTCCATTTTTCCTCTTTTCTGCTTCCTTCCCCTCTGATTTTGAGATTTCATTGTTTTCCATTTTCGTGAATCTGTCATTTATCTCAGTATCCACTTCTGAATTAATCTTGCAACTCTAATCACATGTATTAGATGATTACCACCATCCTTTTTCTGAAGTTTAGCTGGTTATCTGTTGGTTTGAAATGTTTACCTTTAGTATATTCTAGAATAACTCTGAAATGCACTATATACTGTTTTCCTGCATGTAAACATGGGTTTTCCTAGATGTTTGACACTCAAAAGACAGTCAAATTGCTCAGGAGAGAGTACTATGGCTTTTTGTTGGATCTCTAGAACTGCATGTGGTATCTGGCACAAAGTAGGTAATAAACAAATATGGGTTGAATTAAAGAATAAAGGGTCTTATAGAGAGGTTTCTTTGAGGGATAGATTGATTCCAGAAGGCATATTTGTCAGTATTTAGAATCCTGGGAAATATAAGTTTGAACATTGAACATGTTGACTTTCTTATCATACTTTGGTCAGAGGGTGTGCCCTAAGCCATTCACACAATTAATTATCTTTGTAGTCCTCACTTGGAATCATATGTAACAGCCTTGCTCTGTCCTTGTGAGGGCTCTAAATAAGTATGTCTTTGATCAAATCACAGTACATCTTCCACATACAAGAAAGATTTTTCTGTTTAGCATATTCTATTCTTTACAGGAAAAATAAATAGATAAAACAGGAAAGACTATGCTCACAGGAAAGAGGATTTGCACCCATGGCAACTAGATCGTCATTTCTTATTGTGAGAGACTACCATCCATGCTCAGCTCACAGCAACACTCCTGTGGAGCTATTTTCAAGGGAATTCATGTTGCTTAAAAGGAAAAAAAAATAATGGTTTTATTCAGCCATAAAGGAAAATGAAATTATGTCACTTGCAGGAAAATGGATGGAACTAGAGACCATTATGCTAATTGAAATAAGCCAAACTCAGAAACTGAAAGGTCAAATGTTTTCTCTCATATGTGGAAGCTAGAGCAAAATAAAGAAAAAGGCTAGGGAAGGATAAGATGATAATATAAAGATGAAGGGAATATCAACAATATAGAAGAAGGAAATTAAGAGGCAGAATAGAAGGATGGGTAAAGGAAAGCAATGAAGAATGGATTCTTTTTGAGAGGGGCAGGGGACACTGGGGACTGAACCAAGAGGCATTTAACCACTTAGCCTTAGCTCCAGCTATTTTTTTTTTAATTTTTAAATTTAGAAACAGCATCTCTGTAAGTTGCTTATGGCCTCACTAAGTTGCTGAGACTGGCTTTGAACTTGCAATCTTCCTACCTCAGCCTCTTGAGTTGTTGGGATTACAGGCAGGAACCACCAAGCCCAGCAAAGATAACTGAATTCTTAAAAAATCATGTTGTATGCACATACAAATATACAACAGGGATTTTTATCTTTATGCATAAGTAAAAAGAACCATGAAAATAGAATATAATAGACAAGCAAAAAGAAGCCTAATAGGGTAGAGGAAAGAGAATGGGAGAGGGCAGGGAGAATGGGATGGAAAAGGAGAGTGGATCCTGAACTGAAATTGAATTCCATGCATATATGTGTTGTTCAGGATGAACCCAACAACTATTTATAACTATAAAGCTCTAATAAAAAAAATCCCAAGGACATCCTGCACAGAACCAAAGAAAAACAATCCTAATAATCCTAGTAAAGCACAAAAGACAAGCCAAAGCAATCTTGAAGGAAAAAAAAATCAAAACTGAAAGAATCATAATACCAGATTTCAAGACATAATACAGAGACACAATAATAAAAACAGCTTGGTGTTGGCATAAAGGCAGAAATATGCACCAATGAAAGAGAATAGAGAACCCAGAAATAAAACCATGACACCTTCAATAAACTGACTCTTGACAAAGGTACCAAAAACATACATAGGAGAAAGGACAGTGTCTTCAATCAAGGGTGCTGAGTAAATTGGATATCCACATATAGAAGAGTGAAACAATCATGTAAGCCTAAATAGAACAAATAAATAAATATGAAAAAAAAAGAAGAGTGAAACAACCCAATCTCTCACCCTGTACAAAAATCAATTCAAAATGGCTTAAAGACCTTGTTTTGTCAGCTTTGCCTTGCTGTTACCAAGAGGTGCAACAAGAACAAGATAGAGGAGCAAAGGCTTATTTTGACTCACAGTTTCAGAGGTTCAGTCTATGGTTGCTGAGACCTCTAGGCCCAATGTGAGGCACATCAGGTCAAAGAGGGTGGAGGAAAGCAGCTCAGCACATGTCAATCAGAAAGCAGAGAGAGCTCCATTCACCTGGGACAAAATATAAACCCCCAAATCATGCCCCTCAGTGACCTACCTCCTCCAGCCACATTCTACCCACCTACAGTTCCCACCCAGTTAATCCCTATTAGTTGTCTCGCTTCTGTTTTCCAGGATTCCCTCTCCCTGCCCCACCCCTGCACTTATTTTCCTTATTTCTCTCTAGCTTCCACATATGAGAGAAAACAGTTGACCCTTGACTTTCTGAATCTGGTTTATTTCACTTAGCAATATGCTCTCCAGTTTCATCCATTTACCTGTAAATATGATAATTTCATTCTTCTTTATAGCTGAGTAAAACTCCATTATGTGTGTGTATATATGTGTGTGTATCACATTTTCTTTATTCATTCATCTGTTGATGGGCACCTGGGCTGGTTACGTAATGTGTTGCTAAATACATTGATATGGCTATATCTCTATAGCATGCTGATTTTATTTTATTTTATTGAATAAATGTGAAGGAGTTGGATAGCAGGTCATATTATTGTTCCATTCATAATTTTTTGAGGAATCCTCATACTATTTTTCAGAGTGCTTGTACTAATTGGCAGTACCACCAATAAAGTATGAGTGTACTTCTTTTCCTCACATCCTCACCAGAATTTATTATTTGTATTCTTGCTAACTGCCATTCTAAGTGGAGTGAAATTAAATCTCAACGCAGTTTTTATTTGCATTTCTCTAATTTCTAGGGGTACTGAACATTTTTTCACATATTGTTGGCCATCTGTATTTCTTCTAATGACAAATGTCTGTTTAGTTCTTTTGCTCATTTATTAATTGGATTAATTGCAATTTTTGAATAATACTATTGAAGATTAAAATCATAAAGTAAATCATTGTTAAATATTATTCACCATAGAAAAAGTAAAGTTTGTATTTCACCACCAGAAAAATATTAGCATCCTGTTAAGAGAGTAAAAAAGTCACAAAAATTTCAATATACACATGAAAAAAATCATTTTATAAAATGCAATAGCCATGCATGATAAAACTCTAAACAAAGAATAAAAATTTTTTTTATCCTGATAAAGGTTATCAAAATCCTTGAGTAGATATAATATAAAATAATGAAACCCCCAAATATTCACATTAATGTTGGGAAAAAATGAAAAGTATCCTCTATTCTCACTTACAATCCTAGCCAATGTCTTTAGTCAGAGGAAAGGAAAAGTATTAGAATTTAAAAAGTAGAATGACATTCTACTTTTTAATTATAAATTATTAATAAATTATAAATAAATTTTTAATTATTGCCATCACAAATCCCAGAGAACCTATAAAGTATTGACATTAATAACAATTGGCAAGGTAATTCTTCAATTACTAGACACACAAATCAATATCTTTGTATACCAAAACAAATCAAATGTAATCACTTATATATACATAATTGATAATAACCAACTCTCAAAAACACAATATTGAACAAAAACCCTAAGTTAGAGAATAACATACATAATAATTTTCAATTTTAAAATAGTTGAAACATGCATATAATTTGGGAGATTTGTAGAATTATCACAACATGCAAGGTCCCAATAACTGACAAATCAGGCAAGGATCCACTATGAAAAAGGAAAATGGTAAGGGAGTGGGAGCAGGAAAGGAAGGACAAAAGACAACTGTTTAGTAAAATGTTCTTATTAAAAAAAATTAAGGAAGTATGACAAAATGCAAAGATTTGATAAAGCCAGATGGGAGTAAAATCAAGTTCATTTTACTTATTGCTATTCTTCTCATACAGTATTTGTTATATTCCAGAATACTTTTACTACAAAAAATTCAAAAAGCAGAATTGCTATAAAGGAAAATATGTGTTAAAATTTGAAATGGCATTAGCCTCTCAGCACAGGTAGACCTATTGCAAATTCTTGCTAGCGTAAGAGATTTTTGTCTTGCCCTGTTTGGGCAATAGCAATCTGCAGCTTCAGAAAATGTCATGAAGTACAGAGGTGTTTCCACCTTTGCTATGAATTTATCTTCCAAAGCTGCTGGAGAAACCTCCAGGCCAGCACAGCTGCCAGAACAGGTGAGATCTATTGTGCATCCGGTGTCCCCTCCCCTTGGCCAAAGACTATTGCTTCTCTCTTTCCCCAGAGGGAAACAACAGATCAATAGACATATTCCTGGACAGAGACAAATGACTTCATTGCTTAGAAAATAAGTGACTTCCACTAGATGCTCTTTGTTTCTCTAGTTTCACATTGTCATTCCTTCTGTGCCCAGAATTTGTCTAGGTCATTAAACACTGTAAGTTTCTGAATTTTTGGAGAAGATGAAGTATATGTTCTTTATCACCTGTTATTTAATAGAAATACCACAGACATAGCTATTTTGTCTTTGCTGTGATCCATCATGGAGACACAGAGCTATCTTCCCACAGTGTTTCCTATGTGACTACTTATCTGCAAAAGAGGTCTCTGTCCTTGGGGTTTAACACAGCTTCAAACAATGCCCCTGAGACAAACAGAATGGAATGTGTTGCACTAGCCTCGAGAATGCTCGGAAAACCACCACTGGATAAAATAAGTTAAATAAGAAGGATCAAATGAGTTCACCTGAGGAACAAAGTTGATATGAAAGATTTCAAGACCCTCAGAGCAAGACCCCCCTCAGCAAGGTTAAAGAGTGATCAACAGACACAATTCACATACTACTCACATTGTAATAGTGTGTGCATTTGCCCCACAGTATTCTTCAAATTAATCCAACATTGAGACTTGAAAACAATCCCATCTCTATCCCATGAAGGGTCCTCTACTCTGGCCTCTGTAGACACCCAAGCACTTTGGCAGGCTGGGAAGTGGTCTAGTTATTAAGCTGCTGGCATCACTAGTGCTTCTTCTGCCACTGGGGTCCCTTTGCTGGCATATTGGGACTGCCTGTTGAAATCTTATGCTCTGGGCTCCCTCAGAGATGCCTCATATTGGTCCTTCCTGCTGACTATAGATTAGGCTACCTGAAGTTTCAGTGTCTTTTTATATTGCATTGCACCCTGTGCTCATCCCATTTCCCATCAGAAATCCTAACCCTCCAGCCTACTTCTGAGTCCCAGGAAATGTTCCCTTTGCCGTCCCTGATTGAGACACTTCTGACACCTGATTATTTGTTCCTCATCATGGGTCTCTCTGTTTTCTTTTTTTTTTTTATTAGTTTATTTAATTGCATTTCAAGTCATAGCACATATATAGAGCTCAGTTTTTCCATTTCTCTGGTTGCAAACCAGATAAAGTCACACCATTTGTGTCTTCATACATGCACCAAGGGTAGTGATGACGATCTCAATCAACCATCTTTACTATGCCCATTCCCCTTTCCCAGCCCCTACATCCCCCATGCCGTGTCCAGTGTTCCTCTATTTCTCTTATGTTTCCCATTCCCACCTCCCTAAAGCAGCTGCTATTGAAAAGGGATGATTCTTATAGATGCCAAGAAAATTCTAGTGAAGCATATCAACATGAGTGGTTAGAAGTACTACACAAATGTTGGGCATAAATATGTTTCAGGTACCTCTTCAGTAAAATGGGAGGCTTTGACTAAATCAATAGTTACACATTTTCATCCTTGGAATGAGACTGTTTCTTGGAGTGTCTTACAGCTTATTCCAGGGTCAATATCTTACAGCTTATTGCAGGGTCAATGCATAACCATGTGGTTGAGAACACAGTGCCCCCTTCTCTTTACTTTTGAAGTTTTCCCTTTGAAACACACAAGTTATACAAATTTCACTTGCTGAATGAAGCACATTTCCTTCATTTTACTTTGTTTAATAGGTAGGATAGATTTGTAGATCTACCTAAATTAATTGATCTCTCTGTGTCCTGAATACCCAAAAAGATTGTGAGTCATCTAGGCGTTCTATCAGCTATAAATCTCTCTAGGACGTTACTCCTAGTCTTTACCACACCTGAAGATTTCCAGGCTAGTCTTGACTGTAGGGTCTAATACTTTCAACTCTAGCCATTTTCTTTTTATAAACAATGCCAAATTTACTTGAGTAAAAACTGTCATGAAAGATTATCCAAAACACCTTTTTAAAGCAGTGAATTGAGATTTTTATTTAAAAAAGCATTAATATAGTCCTACTTTCACTCATACTCCAGTCAGAAACCAAACACCAAAGGGAGAAAATGTAAGAACATAAGAAGCTGTGACATCACATCCACCTCCACACAGGCTTCCATCAACTGAAGTCATAAGAACAATAGCTTGCTCAAGGTCTGTTGCAGCCAACTATAGAACCATATTTGTTAAATTTGATCCACTTTTACCTGAAACTTCATTCAGTGCCTGCTTTCAATGAAACCCTATAAAAGAGGGGAAAAAAATCTTAGTAAAAGCTGTGCCATTTTCACTGGATTTTATAGAACTTTTCCAGTTTCTATAGTTGCATTTCATGAGCGAGAGAGCTTCCACTAAGAGCGTTCATTCTGCCATTCATCATGGGAGTTAGAAGTTGATTTGTAGTAAGTGTGATGTGTGGATTGTCCCATAGAAAGGCCCTTTGGGGATTTTCTAATAAGGTAGTACACCAAGTGTTTAGACCACATCAGAAGACCAGTCATCACAATTTATTATCACTGATGTACCCCTAAACAAAGCCAAAAGAGATTAGGAAGAGATCTGGAAATGGAGGCCTGAGGATAATGTAGATCACACCCTCTGGGCTTTTTGAAATCAGAATGTAAGAATGTTCATTTTCTCATTGTGCTGACAATATTATCTGATTTACATAGATATCTGGTTTATCTGCCTTTGGAAAGAACAGCTCCCTGGCCTGTGGGATCCAAGCTGACTGACGTGCCCGGCATACTGAGTAATGAGGGAAGACCAGTCATTTGGGGATGGTGCTAAACTGCTGCCTCAGAACTCTTTCCTTTATCTGCACTTAAAGACATAACTGCTTGGTGGGACCCGTTAAGTAAAAGCGTGTTCATGTGCACATCTTAAATCTATCAAAGAAGGAGACTTCAATCCCTTCATTAAAGGAAATCTTACTCAAATCCTTTTCATTGCACCTGGTAGATATTTTAGAACATTATGAAAGAAATATTGCAACTGTTGTGTGCTGTTTTGTTTTATTTTCATGGTTGTATTATTTTCTATAAATTACACTGGTATATAGTATTTAAGCTTTCACTCTGCCTAGAAGAGGTGTATTATGGTTTGGATCTAGAATGTCCCCCATAAAAGCTCATGTGTTGAAAGTATGGTCCCCAAGGCAGCAAGATTTGGAGGTGGGGATTTTAGGCAATGATTGGATCATAAGGGCTGTGACCCCATCAGTGCATTAATCTACTTGAACAGACTGCTGGGTGGTAACTGTATACAGGTGGGACATGGCTGGAGGAAGTAGGTCACTTGATGTGTGGCCCTAGAGACTAACTGTTCTTGATTCTTTTCTCTCTTGTTTTTTCCTCTTCTTCTTCTTCCCCTCCTCCTCCTCCTCTCCTTCTTCTTTTCTCCCCCCAACCCCAACCCTCTCTCTCCCAGCTCCCACAAGCTTAGCAGCATTTCTCCATCCTGCCCTTCTACCTTGATGTTCTGCTCACCTCAAGCCCAGGTCAATGGATTCAGCCCTCTGTGGAACGAGATCTAGGAAAATGTAGGCCAAAATAAAGTTTCCTCCTCTCAGTTGTTCTTGTTAGTTATTTTGGTTATAGTAATGCAAAGCTGACAAGCACAAACTATTTGCTGAAATACTAAAAGTTCCAAAAATCCTTCTATGAGGACTATATCCACCTTCACATAAGAGAAAACACAGCACTGACTTATACAAGCAGGAGTGTCCATTTCTAATGTGGCACGCAGTTGAGAGGGAAGCAGGTTACCCAGGTGCAGTGGCTCCACAATGCTACCAGGAACTCATATTCATCCATCTTGTATTTCTACTGTCTTTAGTATGTCCTCATCCTACAGGGAGAAGATAGCTAATCTACCTGTTTGTGTTCCAGGAAGGAAGATGGGAATATATGCAAAAGATGAAATGTGTGTGACAGCTAGATCATTCTTTTTCTTTTCTTTTCATCTTTTATTTTTTCTTTGAAAGAAAATGATAGCTCTTCGGGAATCTCTACTCACTCACCTCTCTTAGATGCTAGTACTGGGATACAGGACCATCCCCAGTTACAACAGAGTCTAAAGAGTTAAGTGCTAGGTTTTAATTCAGCACATTGCCATCTTCAATACTATCAGGGATTTTTTTTTTTTTTTTTTTTCATAAAAAGCCTCAATGATGGTTACTAAAGTAACAGGTCTAACACAGCCTATCTTTTGAGGTAAACACATCCCTTCCCAAAGGAGACAATCCCAAAGTCTCATTCAGTATGTTAATCATATTCAAAGTCCAGATCTTTAGGTTATATGCTAATTCTTTCTGCCTGGATGAGATGAGCATCATGTTCTTTGGATCTTGAAGTCTGAAAGATAAGTTATCTGCTTCCAACTTATCTAAAATGCAGTGTCAGAGAAGGAACCAGATAAATAGTAATAGCTTTCAAAATTGGAAAAGGGAATGGGACACAAATTTTCCTATTGGGCAGGAGTAGTGAAAACTCCAGGATGAACTTAGTTAATTCCACAGTAATTCTGTTGTTGGGCAAATGTCTCTCATTCATTATCTATCATTGTCCTGGTTCTGACTCTTGGGCAGAAAGCCTACAAAGCTCTAAGGAATTTCTAAAATGGGAATTGGAGAAAATGCCCCTCCTGAGGAGTCTAGAGTCTGTGACATTTCTTGTAGGTTTCATTCAGAGCTTCAGGATTAGCCACAAAGGTTGAACATAAGCAAGCCCAGATTTTCCATGGTTTTATCAAATCCTAAGTAAATCACAAGCTACATGCAAGTAAAACACTCTTTTATCCTGAAGACATATACATTTTTATCAACTGACTTGTGAACTTCACCCATCCCCCCATCCTTTGACTGACTTACCAGGAATTACTTAATTAAGGCAATGTAAAGTAGGCTTCATTCAGAAATCATGCCTTTTGCCTCTCAGTTTATCTCCTAGCAGAAAATTCATGATAGAGAGTGTCTGAAAAAGGCTGAGACCACAATTTAATCTCCTGCCACTGACCACGGCCACATAGCAGTTCTTATTATAGCTTACCTTTGATGCAAAGCCTTCATATTATGGGACTCTTAGTCAGTTGATATTGTTAAGCCACAGGCAGGAAATACCTCCCTTAAGAAAGCCATCTTTTCTTCATACCTAAAACCTCCGCATAACAAGATCACCAGCTTCCAATATCTGGATTCTCACCACCCAAAGCCCAGCTCCTCCACTCAGCTAATTGCATTTCCTGTGTTCTATAACTCTTTGACTCTTATCTAATATCAAATTCTGTATTAGTTAAAATGCATATGCCTGAATATAAGAGAAGCTTGGCAACAGTGACTTAATCAAACCATCTCATGAAACAAGAAATACAAATGTCACATTCATGATGTCATTAGAGAGTCAGACTTCTACTTTCTATGCAGCCATCTTCAGCACATAGTTTCATCCTTCTGATCAAAATTGAACGTTTCACAGCATTGAGTAATAAGGAAGTTACAGGAGTACATATATACATATAGTACATATAGCACAGATAGTACATATAGCTTGGTACATTGTTAACCCCAATGTTGTGACTCATTTAATAAGAAAGAATGGAGAATGGGTATTTTGGGCTTTTGAGTTAAAGTGATGTGTGGCGGGAAGAGGTTGTCTAATCCCCTTTACTATATATTCTAGGGGGATAATTATGGTATCATGATAACATTGTTTATTCTCTTAATACTATGATAAAGTCAGCTACAGTCAAATTAATGTTGTCTAACAACACTCTGTAGCATAAAATAATCATCCTTTACCTGAATCATATGTCTGTGGGTAACTTGAGACTTGGATGATATGACTTGGGCTCAGCCAGCCTGGCTCCATGATGAATGTCTGAAAGATCTGTTCTACACGCTCACCATCCTTCTTAGATCCATGAACTAGCCAATATCTGTACTTTTCAACAGAGGAAGAAACAGAAAAGACATGCCAATCTAGCCAAGCAGGTAGTATTCAAGCCCCTATCATTGTCAGGTCTGTTGGAGTCCTATTAACTGAAGTCATATGACTAGGCCCAAATTCACTTCACTTCCTTAGGGAGAAAATCTAAAAGGATTTTAGAAACATAACTTTGCTAAGATTAGCAAAGGATATAGTAATAAAGAGGGGTAAAAAATTAGGGCCAATAATCAAATGTATCATGAACAGGCTTAATGATGATCACAAAAGTCATTTCCTATTTAAAGCAAGAGAGATTTTTACATATATTCTATAATAGAAACATGTAAACAATGTAATTGCTAGAAAAAAATATTTCTTTATAAGGATGCAAATCTTCACTTTTTGCAAGAGAAACTGCTGGTCATAGATGGTTAATTTAAAAAGCATCTTACAAGATAGAAAAATAACTTCATGCTTTATAGCAGGGAACTACAGAATAATAAAGGGATCTAATCAAGGATCTAGCTATTTTGTAAGACTTTTGGAAAATTGTGGTTTATAGTTTTAAAGATAACTTTAGAGATAAGGAATTAATTTATTTAATTCATGAAATAGTAATTCTAGATTTCTATAAGCCCATCTTTTCCAAAATCCAAACCTAAAAATCATTTTCCTACCACATTTCTTACAGCTGAACTATCTACACTATATTTCCAGGGTAGTTTTTCCCATCTACATGAGGCAGATCATTCCACTGCTCCATGAGGCTGACTGGTAAAGTTAACTTAAAGTCTTCTTCCTCTTGCCCTTAATTCTAGAAACTTAAGAAAAATTTCTACCAATTCTATTTTAAAACTTTAGTAATTTGTGAAGGGTGTCAAAACAAATTATCATAAACTGGGTAGCTTAAAACAACAGGTATTTGTTTTCTCACAGTTACGAAGGACAAAAGTAGAAAATCAAGGTCCCAGCAGAACCCATGGCCTCTGAACGCTCTAGGGAAGACCCCTTCAGGATTCTTCCTAGTGTCCAATGGCTCCTTGACATTGCTTGGCTTTTCTTCTTATAAAGAAGCCTGATGTTTAGGGCTCAAGTGTGATCTCATCTGAACTAATTATATCTTCATTTCCAAGTAAAGTCACATTCTGAGGTTCTGAGTGTACATGAAGTTTTTTGAGGGTGGGGGACACCATTAACATTCTAAAAAGACCGTTTCAGATGTTTGAAGAGAGGTAGCATATTCTTACCTTGGTCTTCTTTCCTTTTGCCTAACAATTTGAGTACCTTCAAATCTCCCCAAAGTATATTATTTCAAGACCTCATCAACTAAGTCAACTTCCTTCAGCTATCCATAATGATCTAATTAATCATAGGTGATGTGAACCAGAAATGGATAATTTTATTTATTTTGAGCATACTTCAAATGCAAAACTTTATAAAAGAAGAATTATTTGTAAACTTCTGTACCCAAGAAACAGAATATGATTTTGTTCAATTAATAATTTAACCTGGTGAGCAAAATGCCTGCCCCCTGGATCTTGTACCTGGTGATCCAAGATGGGAAAGATATTACATCAGAAATCATCTGCTCTGTCCTGATGCTGACTTTTATACTCCACTGGGTGCTTTTTAGATTGTATTTTACTACCTGTGTCAAAGACCAATACTGGTCAAGAATTATTACTCACCAATGAGCTGTAAAGAGACTGCTGAAAAGGGCATTGGAGGCTACTGAATATATAGATCACACTCTGCTAGGGCAAAAACGCCCCTGGCCCAAGACTTTATTAGCATTAGAGTTTCATTCCTGCCCTTTCAGCTCTGCTTCAGAGCCTCCCAAGGCAGCCCAGACTTTGGAGTGTCAAATATTGCAGAAGGATGACAATATTGAGAACATGCTGGTTCTATCTTCAAACACCACAACAGGGACCACATTTCAACTAATTTAATCTAAAGATGGTGTACCTGGTCATGGGGCCCTATTCAAAACACTGTGGGGAAATTAATCAAACATAATATTTATTTAGCTTCTGCCTTATATTAGATTGGGTTGACCACGATGGTAGATGAGAAAAAATAGTGTGAGAAGGTAAGAGATAAAATAAATGAAACATAGTACACGAATTCTCAGTCTTTGGAGATATACAGACTTGGATTCAAATCTTGGATTTACTACTTACCAATTAAATGTCACCTTGGTCTCTCTAAGCCTTGAATTCTTCATCTAGAAAATGAGAATAATAAATCTATATATTTTCCAGGGTTCCTATAACTGAAGGACTAAATGAATAAATGCATATTATGTACTTAACAAAATGTCTGACAATCATTAGGGTATTGGTTGCTTTTATTTTAAGAGTTCAAACCAAAATAAAATAAGTAAGGGAAGAAAGATGATTCATACCATCTGCCTGCAGCAGTTACTACAATGTTAACTGAGTCAGTGGGATAGTGGCACAAGACACATATGAAGATCAATGATACAAAGTAGAGAGCCAGATACCAGATATAGACACACACTTAAGAGGTCAGTTGATTTTTGACAGAGTCTAAAGTAATCATATGAGAAAAGCTTGGTGTTTTCAATGAATGATGCTGAACAGCTGGGCATCCATATGGATAAACAGAATTAAATAAAACATCCTCTATAAAAATTATTTCATATCACATAAAAAATAATTCAAAATGTGTCCTAGTCCTAATTTAAAGAGCTAAAACTATAAAAAATCAAAAGAAATCACTGTAGAAAAATCTTGGTGACCCTGAGTTACACAAAAAACCCTTAAGAAGGAATAAGCAAAGTATAAGACAACTGATAAATTGTATTTTTTCATAATGGTAAGGTTTTATCTTCAAAGACCATTGAAAAAATGAAATTACAAGACGTGAACTAAGAAAAAATGCTTGCACCATATATATCTGATAAAGAATTTGTATCCAAAATATGTAAACAATTCAACAATAAGAAAAAGTTTAATATCAAAATAATAGGCAAAATCTTGGACTTCACCAAACAAGACATATGAATGGTAAATAAGCACATGAATATAGAGTCAGAATGCTCAGCCATTTGGGAAACATTCATCAAAGCCACAGTGAGAAACCATCACCACTAAAACTCCTAAGAAACAAAAGACTTAGAAAACAAGGTTGCCAAGAATATGGAATACCTCCTAAGAGTAAAATATTACTAATGGGAATATAAAGTGGTACAGTCACTTCTAAAAGAGTGGTCAACCCAATAATATACTTTGGGGAGATTTGAAGGTACTCAAATTGTTAGGCAAAAGGAACAAAGACCAAGGTAAGAACAGTTTCTTACAAAGTTAAATATATACTTACCATGTAACCCAGTATTCTGTTTGTAGGTATTTACCCAAGAGAAGTGAAAACATATGTCTATCTAAAAAAAACCACACATGAATATTCATTGTTTAACTTTATTCAGAGTCACCAAAAACTGGATACAACTCAAATGGCCATGTACTTGTGAATGGGTAAAGAATTGTATATTAGCATGATGGATCAATACTCACCAATAAAAAAAAAAACTACTAATACATGTAACAACATAGATGAATCTCAAAAGCACGTGCAAGAAGTCAGTCAGAAAACACTATATGTCATATGATTTCTTTTTATGACATTCTAGAAAAGGAAAATCCACAGGTACAGAAAATAGATCAGTGGTTTCCAAGGGCTACAGCTCTGGGGAAGGAACTGGATTAAACAAACTTGGGGGGTTGGAGGTTCATTGGAGATGTTCTGTATCTTGATTATCATGTTAGCAACATGACCTCATACCTTTGTTAAACCTTATGAGACTCTATACATAAAATTAATTTTATTGCATATAAAGTATACCTGCATAAAAATAGTCCATCACGATACTAAAAAAAACTCTATGAAGCAATGTTTGATTTATCACTAAAGAAGAAAAAATAAGAGTGAATTGTGTAATGATCAAAATGTTAAAATATCTTGTCCAACAACCTCATTTAAAAGAGAAGGATTCAGATATTCAGTGTTTGTATAATTATTACAAAATGTATTCTGCTGTTGCATATTATAAAAAGAACCAATACAAAATAAAATAAAATAAAATTATGTCTACAAACAACAACAAAAAAAGAGAAGAGTAATCAAGTCAATAAATTAGCATCATTACTAGTTGGTTACCCCTTAATTGACCTTCATTGTCTGGGAGGGCTTTAAACCTAATGCAGTTGTGATAGAAATGCAGTGTCAACCTCCAACTAAATCATACACATAGTGTTTCCTCACTCACCTGTAAAAAGACAAATGTATTTGAGGTTAGCAACTGGGAAGGAAATGTAAAGGAAACATGTAGATTAGGAATTGGTCAGAAAAATCCCTACTTAGTCCATGGAGACTTTCTCTGCAGAGGAAGGATGGGAGCTAGCTTACAAAAAGAACATGGTGATTTGGAAAATCAGTAACACATGTGAGACTAGCCAAAGGGATAAACTGTAAGGAAATAAAGACACTTGAGAGGGTAGCAGGGTATGAGCAGGAATGTGACTTTGAAGGTAAAATCATGGACTTTGGCCCTGCCCCAAATCTATAGGGAGATAAATTTGTTAACTTAGTCTCCAGCTTCTCTCACTTCAGAGATCTGGAAAACATTATTTGACTGACCTGTTAGTAGGATCTACTTGAATGCATGCTTTATTAGAAAAAAAATGAGAGGAATTATCTAAAACTTGTGAGTTCCTATTAAACCCTCTCTGAGTAGGTAGCTGGAGTATAACCATTAAAGGACTTGATTCTAGAATCTTCCAGCTTAATCTGTGTGAATTTCTGAGTCTCATCTTAATTATCTGGGGTTGAAAAGAAAAAAAATGGCAGAAAACAATTTTAACCCCAAAAAATCAATGCTGGGGGCATCACAATACCTGACTTCAAATTATACTACAGAGTTAGAGTAACAAAAATGGCATGGTACTGGCATAAAAACAGATGCAGAGACCAGTGATGCAGAATAGAAGACACAGAGACAAACCCACTCAGATACAGTTATCTGATCCTTGACAAAAGTGCAAAAAAAAAAGACATTGGAGAAAAGACAGTATTTTTAACAAATGGTGCTGGATAACCGGTTATCCAAATGCAGAAGAATGAAACTAGACCATTGTCTTTCATCCTGCACAAATATCAACATTAAATGAATGAAAGACCTAGGGATTACACCATAAATTGTGTAACTCCTAGAAGAAAACATAAAGTCAACACTCTAGCTTTTAAGCACAGGCAACAACTTTCTCAATAGGACCCCTAAAGCTCAGGATACCATGCAAAGAGTTCATACATGGGACAATATCAAATTCAAAAGCTTCTGCACAACAAAGGAAGCAATTAGGAACTTGGAGAGAGAATCTAGTGAATAGGAGAAAATCTTTGCTAGGTACTCTACTGTCAGAGAATTAATATCTAGAATACATGAAGAACTCAAAAAACTTCACATCAAAAAATCAAATAACTCAATTAATAAATGGGCATGCTAATTAAACAGATACTCCTCTGAAGAAATACAAATGACCAACAAATATATTTAAAAAGATCACAGTCATTAGAAATTTGAAATGCAAAACAAAACTGCACTGAGATTTCATCTCACACCAGTCAGAATGGTAGACATCAAGAACACAATAATACATGCTAGAGAGGATGTGGAGAAAAAGGAACACTTTTGTAAATTAATACAGCCACTGTAGAAACGAGTATGGAGATTCCTCAAAAAGTAGATACTGAACCACCATATGACCCAGATACACCACTCCTCAGTATTTATCCTGAAGAATTAGAGTCATCATGCTACAGTGATACATGCATACCCATGTTCATAGCAGCACAATTCATAATAGCCAAACTATGGATCCAGCCTAGGTGCCCATCAATGAATGAATGGATAAAGAAAATGTGGTATATATACACAATGGAGTTTATTCAGCCAAAGAAAATTGAAAATATGGCATTTGCAAGAAAATGGATGGAATTAGAGACAATCATGTTAAGCAAAATAAGCCAAACTCAAAGTCAAGGGTCGTATGCAGAATGCAGAGAAGAATAAGGAAAATGAAGGTGGGATTGCACTTCCTAAAAGTCAAAGGGAGATTAATGGAGGAAAGAAATTAGAGGTGAGAGGTAGAAAGGGGGGAGGGAAGAAGTGAGGAGTGATAGTGGCCAAATTATATTGTTATTATGTGATATGCAAATATGTAACAACAAATCCCATCATTATGTACAACTATAATGCATCAATAAAAAATGTGAAACTAAAAAATAATATGGCAGGAGACAGAGTACTAGAGACACAATAATTGGTCATTTGGGCAGGAGCGTCTTTATAAATGGAGAATTTGGCTGACGATGATTGGTTATGCCTCCTCTATATTTATAACCTACTCACTTTGAGAATGTTCGAAATATCCTAGAAAGTTCATACTTGAATTAATCTCTAGTTCAAAAGAGGAATGACTCTAACTAGACTACCAAAAATTAATATGTGTGTCCAGCTAGTTCTCCAGTGAGCAATGAGGTTAAAAGGTAATAAATGTACAAAAGGAAGTAATAGGGTCAGATAACTAAAGATCAGTACGAGACAGTGGCTTAGATCTATATATACCACATCTAAGGGGATAATCCCAAATTGAGTGTATAAGGTTAAAGACAACCAAATGCCTTTTTAGTCATTTTTTTTTAGAAAAAAATTTGAAAGGAATCAGAAATATGCTCTGTGGAGCCTTTAGCATAATGTTGATGGATGGTATAGACAAAATCAACCTCCTCGGTCACAAATGGCTTTAGTCTTTCTGTCAATAGGTGGGGAAAGGAAGATAGAATGGAGATCCTTAAGGAGAACAGAATTTTAAGATAGTGAAGCCTTCTGTTCATCTGACAGGCACAGCCATATGTCATTATTACAGTTGAAAGGGTAAATGAGAATCTAAAGCCAAAAAGAAAGCCAAGTGCAGGAAAAAGGTGTTCTAGTTTACACCAGCGAGCCACATGAATGACTCATGTGGTAACAGATGAAGAGTCGCCTCTAATTGTTTGTATTATTTTCGTTAATACTTCATAGTGTGTGGGCCAAATATCATACATTTTAAATGTTTTCTGAAAGTAGGAACTAAAAGACTCAAATAGAGCACATACCCTCAAATTGAGAACAAGATGCCCTCAATTATCTTCTTAATTTGAATAATAGTTATTACAATTTACATATAATAAGATAAGAGCCTTTACCCACAGTAGCTCAACCTATGAAATGACCTGTAAATAGATTACAGTTTCCTATAAAATCCACCAAGATAATACCAATCTAAACTTAAGTTAGACACTGAAGCACATTTGCAAACAAAGGAGTAAAAAAGGAATCATCATGGATTCTGTAAAAAAACAAAAAGCCAAAAATATAAATTTACCATAGCCAGGCGCGGTGGCGCATGCCTGTAATCCCAGCACTTTGGGAGGCTTAGACAGGAGAATCGCGAGTTCAAAGCCAGCCTCAGCAATGGTGAGGTGTTAAGCAACTCAGTGAGACCCTGTCTCTACATAAAACACAAAATAGGGCTGGGGATGTGGCTCAGTGGTCGAGTGTCCCTGAGTTCAATCCCCAATACCAGGGAAAAAAAAAAGATTAGGGTAAATTTACCAATAAGATAGTATCTTAGGTACAAAACATGTCAATGGCTGTGGGAATGTTATGCAAATGTTAGATATGTATAAAGATAAAATGCAATTTTTTTCATTATTTTCCTGGTTTAATGACAGTCTGCTTACCAGTTATGTTTTTCTATAGAAATACATAAATTAGCATTATGGATTGTTATCATTATCTGCACTTTTGATCAGTTTGGGTCGGTTATTTTACCTGTCATAATTTTTAAAAAATTAAATTAAATTAAATTTTCCAAACTTGTGAATCCCTCAGTATTCAAGGGGCATTGGTTCCAGGATTTCTTCCAGATACCCAAATCGCAGATGTTGAAGTCACTAATAAAAAAATAGGAAGTATTTGCATTATAGTCTACACACATCCTCCTCTATGTTTTGTCATATCTAGATTATTTATAATATCTAATACAATGTACATAATGCACATAAGTAGTTGTTATATTGTATTGTTTCTAGAATAATGAGAAAACCATATATATTTATTATAGACGCAGTTTTTTTTCCAATATTTTTCATCTGAAAATTGGTTGAACCCACAATACAGAGGATTGACTGTTCTGAAATTAGAGAGTTTGATTTTTCTAACTTATATCCAGCATCCACTCCTGGATCGAACAACTGTGGCTAAACAGAGATCCATGCAGTACTAACAGGGCTGTTGTAGCAAGGTGTGAGGGTGGACAGGTATAGTTTTCAAGGAAAGAGCCTTCCTGTCTTCAGAAGTATAGCAGAATAACCTGTATGCCAGTACTTCCCAAGCTTTGATGTGCCATGAGTCACCTGTAGCCTGGTTGTACTGATTTAATCAGTGGGGGGTCTGAGGGTTTGCATTCCTAGAGAGCTCCTACATGACACTGGAAATCTGCAGATTACACTTGCCACGCACCTATTTACCACATCTCTGATTATTATCATGGTTTAGCCACTACGATGATGCACTACTACCACCTTCCATCAACATGGAAACTTCGGTAAGGAGCACAGCCAGCTGAGAGCTACCAACTGTGAGCGCCTTCAGGATCTGCCTCAGCTGTCAATTACTCAAACTCTGAGTGAGCGTAGGGGTGGTACAGGGCTTTCAGTTCTAGCCAGCACGGGATTCTTGTGCTAGGCAAGGGATTCAGGCAATGAAGCACATGAAGATCTGTCTTCTGGGGACAAAGGCACAACAAAGAAGGCAAAAAAAATTGGTCTTGAAGTTGGAATGAAGTTTAGCCATCCTGTCAGAGTAGATGCTATAGGATATTAAAGGGAACAATAACTGCACCAAGGAGAAGAGTGGATGTAGAGAAGGGTGACCTTCTAAAGCAGAAGAAAATTAACACATGAACTTGAGGACTATTTCCAAAGATTTGAGGACTGTCTCAAGGAGATGGTCTGAAGTCTTCTGTGCTGCTTTTGAAAGTTTCTGCTGGGAAGTATACTACATTTCACTATAAGGAAATATTTTTAATAATAGACCTACCTTCATCATTATGTGATATGAGACAGAGAGTTCTCTGTTGCCAAAAAGATACAAGCGGAGTCTATTGGAATCAGGACTTGGTTGCTGGCATGGTTGGATTAAAAATATTTGACTGGCACCAAGAGGCCAGAGAGGTCATAAGGGAGATTATGAGCTACTGGGGTGAGATCCAAGAGCTGGCTAGAGGAGGCTGATCAGTCATGACAGCCAAGGTCTGGCTCTGCTATATGCAGGCATCGTGACAAATGCTGAGGTCATCATGAGGAGTCGGTTGCTGCCTTCAAGCAGGATAAGTATTAGTAAAAGGAGACAGATAATTAATGAAGTGATTATAAAATTAGCATATACTTATTGATATAAGCTGTGAAATAGAAGAGACTTCTTTAAGTGATACAGGTTGAAAGAGATCAGAGACAGTTTCCTGAGAACATGACAAGGGATCCAGGATCTCAAGAGTGAAAGAGACTAGGCTGTGTGTGTGTGCATGTGTACACACAAACGTGTGCATATGTGTGTGTGTTGGAATCAAAAAGAGTGTGTCCTCCAAATTTGGGAAAGAAGGATACAAGATACTGAGAAGTACACCATTAAAGAGAGTTTACTGAAGGGACTATTCACAGAGGTGGGAACAGATGGATCCCCAGATCCATAAGGATCGGGGAAGAACACAGGGATCAATGGCGGTGAAAGCTGATGTACCAGTGCAGGGGCAGTCCCAGTAACACTGGAAGAAATGCAGATTGGGAGAAGCCTTGCCTGATGAGAACTGTGGGCAACAGAGAGTGCAACACAACTTCTCACACTCCAAGAGAGCCCTAGTGATGTAGTGTAGCAAGGCCACCATCCTAGACCTCAGAGCAGGTTGAGATGGATGGAGAGTATGTCCAGGGGAGCAGAGGGGAATAACTAGAATGAGGGCAACAGTGGTGCAGGATGAAGAAAGCAGGTTGTAGCCAAAACACTGAAGAGCACCAGGCCATGTTAAATAATCTGAATTTGATCCAGAACAATGAAAAATGGAATGTCAGGCCAACTAGGAGTGTAGAGAAGTGTCTGGGAATAGGAAATCTCAGCCAGCTCTCAAAAACCCTGCTGTGCAAATAAGTACTGGGTCAAAACTTTAGTCTTAGGATTCCCGTAGTGTTGGAAAGGGGATTAGTTTATAATGAATTTGGTAAAGAACTTTCAACCTGATTGATGGCTGTCTGGAATTCTTTGATGAGAAAAATCCTAAAGTACTATCCAAGTTTGGCAGGAAGAATGTTCTAGCTGATGAGGAATGTACAATCCCATTAGAAATAAATTAAATAAATTAAATTTAGAAATAAATCGATAGATCACCTATGCAATGTATTTCACATCCGTGGCTCATCCAAAGTGCAAGATCTGATAAATTTGTGATCACAAATTTCAAAGTCTTTTTTTCTCATTGTCAATGACTTAGCAATTTTGAAATTGAATTGACTCTAGAAATTCTGAAACTTGTCACAACATAAAAGATGAGGCAATTGCACTGAAAACTTTATTATTTCAGTAAGCTCTTCAAAATTGAAAATACTAAAGAGAGAAAAGTTAGAAACTTGGAAAAACTCTGCCTTTGTGTTTAGTAAGACTTAAAGACCATGTTTTTCCTAGCAAATTACTTGCAGCTTTTTAATTTAGTTACGTGAAAAGAAAAAGGACTTTGTTGAAAAGTTGCTAATCAGCTATGAAAGTAAGGAAAAAGGGAAACTTGGTATGGAAGCTCATTCACCCATTATACTCAACATGACTCAGGGAGAATGTGGCATCATTAGAGATTGCTTTGTACAAAGAAGAAATTGTTTAATGTGGGGCAAGAAAATTAGATATGAATGTTTTTTCCTTGTGTATGAAGAGTTAGTGAATTAATCTGCATTTTAGTCTACCTGCTATTATTACTAATTGGCATTTAAGGAGCATTTACTACATTCTGATCGCTTTGCCAAGCATTTACATGGATTTTCTCATTGAATCCTCATACTATTTATATAGTATAAACCAGCTCTTCAAAATAAAATGTCACCCTGATTTGTAATATTTTCCAATTTTCATACTTTAAGCATTCTCATAAACAGTTTAGCAATCAGCTCAAAAAATTCCTAAGTATCAAACAGGTAACTGTAAGGAGCTTGTACAAACTTGTTCTAGCACAACATTACTTAAAATTTGCATTTGTTAGAATACCATGTGATAAGATGCTGAACAAAGAGAACTTAAGTTCAGGGACCCAAACAAGAGTTGATTTCTCTCTCTCCCACAATATCTAAGATGAGGTAGGGGTCTCTGTTTCTCAAAGCATCTTCAAACCCAGGCTGAGGACAGCTCTGCCATCCTCAATGCAAAGTTTCACACCACCTCCAGAAACAGCCCTCCAAACAGCAGAAGACAGGGAGGAGAAAGACCAGATGACTGTCCTTAGGGTAATGGGAGCTTCCCATCTCCCTTCTACTAACATGCCTAATTTAATCACTTGGCCGTATCTTGCAGGAAAAGAGGCTGAAAAATGTTGCTCTTTGCAGCCACTTGGCCACCTGGAACTTGGTAATGTTCTATGAGAACAGCCTGGAATCTGATGAAAGTCAGTCTTCTCTGCCACGTAGTCTGACACACAATGCCAGGAAGCAGCTTGGCCAAAATGAACAGTTCAAGCCACTATTTGAATCTCAGCTCCACCAGTATCAACTATTTGATTTTAAGGCAAGGTGTCTCAGAGTCCTTATCTCTTCAATAGAGACAATAATAATAGTATTTACCACAAGAATTTCAATAAAATTAGCTAATACACAATGGGACCTTTGAATAATTCATGATAAAATACAAGTATTTGGTTAATAATAGATATTACATCAATAGACATAGAACTAACATACAGGAGTATCACAAAATTGGCAAACACATGATAATTTAAATTTTTTCCATTCCTACCTAATTTAAGATGTTTTCACCAAATCATGTAGTCTTTTTTGCTTCACTACCCTGGTGTGTCCACCGATAAGGAAAGAATCAAGGTGGAATGCAGCAGAAGCCAGGAGAGGTATATTCCTATTTGCAATGCTAAAGATTTTTCATAATAACACTTAAACGACAGTTGAAACTTGTGGAAACAAAAAATAATTATAGTTTTGATCAACTCCCATGTGAAATGAACCCAATATATAAAACTTCCACTAACATACAGTGATAATCTCACACTGTACAGATAGGTGTGGTGGTCACTGGCTTTGTGAAGAACTACGGAAATACAATATTTTGAGTTACCAATTATTTTCTGAATTTCTAGGACTTTCTTCTTGCCCTGAATACGAATAACTTGAAATTAATTGAATACATATACCAAATGTAATTTGAAATATTAGTGAACAAAGTAATTTTTTGAAAAATTCATAATCTGACATATATCTTCTCCCTAATGAATTACTCATAGACTCATCTTTGAGGTTTTCCTTGTGAACTCATTCATTTTCTTATGTGGCGGGTACATGTACTTGCCACAGTTCCAGAACTTTGTCAATCAAAATTCAACTTCACAAGGAAAAAAAAAAAAAACAATAACACTACTTTTTTTCCTGGCAGACTCTATTTTCCCCTCCTTGGACTCAGTTGCTCTCTTTGACAATATTAATGATTCCATCAAAAGCCCTAATGAAAATAAGAAAAGAACTAAAGAGCATCTGGAGTTTCTTGGATATGTTATTCCCAGACTCTCTCTTGTGACAAGATTAGGAGTAGAGTTGGTAAGGTTGTGTCCTTTGCCCCAAATACATGCAGATCACTCTAGCCCTCTCTGTGTGTATGCATGATTCTTGCTTGTCATATCAGACGAGTAGCCACAGGGTAGCACTGAGGGACGAAAGCACATCAGAAAGTGTTTTGCCTCAAGGTGTCAGGAAATAAGCACCAATGTAGAGAGAACCTAAACTGAAAGAAGCAGCGCAAGTGGAGATCACATACCAGTTCTTACTGTGTTGGTTAAGTGGTCTGAAAATAAGAGATATTGCATTAAGATCAAAAACCAAAATGGTAAGTAAACATTTATATGTCAGAGAAAATGGGGCCAGGACTCATTTACTCAGGCTGTCAACAGAGAGCTCAGACTCAATTTTATTTAGGACCTGGATTGTGACACAGGACTGTTGGAGGTAGTGGAGTTGAGAAGGAAAAAAGCCTATGTCCCATAACAAAGCCCTTTCCTCAAATCTGTGTCTGAGATACAGGATCATTTTCCTGCCATGCATCAGATGACACATGGATTTCACATCCATCCTACATAACAGGCATCTCCATACACTCCCACCCAGTCCTCTTTCTGCACTGTGGCAAGCTTTATCTCTCCACCTCCCATTCACTCAGTTCTTGAAGTCTGTTTCCCAAGACTGACATTTTGCTACAGCTCACTCCCAAGCAGATAAGTCAAATGCAGGATCTGTCTGGAAATGAGACTCATGTTCTCTGCAATGTGGCTGGGTGGTTGCACTAAGAATTAGAGCACATACTACTGGGTCATGCATACTGCTAACGACCAGTGCTTTCTGGTACATGATTAGTCTGTCGTTTGTCTTTGTATTTTAATGCACATTCTAATCACATACCTGTAACATTTCTATTACTTTGCTGAACATTGTTTTTATTATTATTATTTTTAATAGAAAACAGCACAATGCACCACCAGTAGTAGCCCATCCTTCAGCTTCAACAGCTACCAATATTTTTCTGTTTTGTTATTAACTGGTGAATGTAGATCTTGTTTTTAATGTCTTACAATTGTATGTTGTGAAGAATAATGCTTAAGCTGTGTTCTGTATTTGGACCACCTTTTGTGCACAGACACAAAGAGGCAGAATTTCTGAGGTTAGCCCATCCCATCTTTAGGCACTGCATATATCAGAGTTAAGCAAGAGGCCACTGGTCTGTGTAAAGTCATGCTTTTACCCATTGAGGACAAGCTTTGCTCTTTAGGGTTGCTCTATTGGTGAGAAATGACCTATGATATCTCCAAATCTCAGGGTTAAGATGGGTTTTCTATTGTGGACCAATTCTTTGGAGTCCATCTCGGGAATGTCACAGAGACTGCTGCTGTAATTATAAACATGAGTCATGTTGATCAAAGTCATGGTCAAAGTTGCAAATAAGTTATGTGTGCATTTTAACC
This sequence comes from Geosciurus inauris, assembly GCA_004024805.1. NCBI lineage: Eukaryota > Metazoa > Chordata > Mammalia > Rodentia > Sciuridae > Geosciurus > Geosciurus inauris. The sequence continues at coordinate 13,992 of PVHX01005107.1, read as the reverse complement.
AAAGAGCTGTTTGAATGCAGGCATTTTTTCTTCCTCCCCCAAGCCCTTCTTGACAACACGACAAATGATAATCTGAAATCAAACACGACACTGTACCTGCAGGACCCGACTCTGACAGATGGAGCTGTGTTTAAATAGCTTCATGTTGCCAGTTCCAATAAAGGAAAAGTACACAAAAGCCTGAATCTAACAGCAAAAGTGCTCTGAATTTGAAAGGGAGTCAGGTAAACCATAATGGTAATGAAAATCATCAAACTCCTCAGCAACGTTTCCTCGGAGGTTGGCTGGAATAGTCATCACTGTGGCCGGTGGCCAACTCAACATGGGCAGGTGGCATAAAATTTGGAGATGCTAAGGAGCTTTCAGTTAGCTTAGATAGGGCAAGAGGGAAACCTGCCAGAGTGTTTGATCCATGTTGGTCTGGTGGGTGTGAAACAGCTGCTTTTGTTATCTGAGAATGAGGCATCATGGGACTGTGGGATTGCTCCAAGCTTAATGATTTCAGGATTTTGTCAAATAAAGGCAATCAGATGACATCCTGATGGAAGAAAAGACCTCAAAAGGCACAAGAAAGAAAAACAACCTTTACCTTGAATTTTGGGTTCAGTTCCAATGGGACTGCAGTCATGTATCAAGTAGAAAGACCTACAAAATACTTCATAATTTTTGGTAAAGACTTTTGTCCTCAAACCACTTTGCGTTGGTTACAGTGCCATCTGGAGAGAGTGTTAATTTCATCATTGTTCATAGATGGCAAAAAACTTTACTGTTTGTGGCCTTATGCATGCTCATCATTCAGGAAATGGTCATATCAATTTCACAGAACCACGGCCAGCTAGAATTAAAGACAGAGATCCCTAGGTGTTTCTTTGGTTTGAAGTTGGTCATCTGAATGTGGCTTCAGTTCTTGTCAGTCTTTAAAACCATTGATACATTGAATCAACTAGCATTTGTTGGTGAATATTATTTCCAAGATGTGTGGAAATCATTATCATTGCAAAGTTAAAAATAGTCATTAAAGTCAAGTATTTTCCTATCCATGCCTTAACCTCCACCACCCAAGCCAGGCCAGTATCCTGACATTTATGTTAATGCCTTTTTAGTCATTTCAATATGGCAAACTAATGACATTGCCTACCTCCACTGCTTTGAACTCATGAGCTTTAGAAGAAACCCTAAGACAAACCTGAAAAATACAGACTCCTATAAAAAAATGTGAAAGTAACAAACATCAATTCTCCAAAAACATCTGAAAGGCTTATTTTTTCCTGTAGTGTCTAAAGGGCTTATCTATGTCCATGATCAGGATAGCCTAGAGCATGATTTGTACCCTTGTGTTTTGGGTTTTTTGCTTGTGTGGGTTTTTTTGTTTGTTTTGTTTTGTTTTTAGTGCTATCTACTAAAATTAAAAGAACACTTTTATCAATTTAGTCCAAAGAAGGGCACATAGAACTTTTCACCTTTTCTGAAAAGTAGGATAAACTTATATGTTAATAACCTGTAGCAGATATAATAAATGCAACATCCTCCTCCCAATCAGCTAGAAGCCAAGAAGATGGAAACTTTGACAGTATACGACATTGCCAAGACCAAGATCCTAGTATTAACTGGTTACTGATCAACAAAAATGAGCCCCTCTATACATCTTTGAACATTATCATTTATTTTGTGATTTTATTTATTTAGAAGGAATTGTTCCATTGATCAATTTTATAGTACCAGAAAATTGGGGATAAATCTTGCTAATTCAAACCCAATAACTTAAAACAAAGATACCAGTAAGTTTGTTTGGTTTTTCAAAATTTTGCAATAAAATATACATAAAATTGAATATCAACCATGAGTTAATTTTTTAATCTGATACTAGATAAAGGTCCAACTTCATACATTTGCATCTGGATTTCTAGTTTTCTCTTTACCATTAAATGATTGACCTTTCACCATCAGATGGTCTTGGCAATATTTTCAAAATCATTTCACCATAAATTTGATGGTTTCTTTCTGGGCTCTCTATTCTATTCCACTGGTCTATATGCCCATACTTATGCCAGTATCACGACTTTTTGATATTTTAGATTTGCAATAAGTTTGGAAATCAAGAAATGTTAATACTGGAGCCCTTTTATTGTTTTATTTTGTTTTTGAGGATTGGTTTGACTCTTTTTTTTTTTTTTTTTGGTACTGGGGATTGAACTCAGGGGCACTTGACCACTGAGCCACATCCCCAGCCCTGTTTTGTGTTTTATATATAGACAGGGTCTCACTGAGTTGCTTAGAGCCTCGCCATTACTGAGGCTGGCTTTGACTCGCGATTCTCCTGTCTCAGCCTCCCTAAGTGCTGGGATTACAGGCTTGTGCCACCTCACCCGGCTGGTTTGACTCTTAAAGGTTTCTTAATGTTACATATAAATTGTTTTATATGGGTTTTAGTTTTACAAAAAAAAGAAAGAAAGAAAACTTTACAACATATTAGATTGAAAAGAATTTTATTGACTCTGTAGATAACTTGTGGTAGTATTGACATTTTACAAGAATTAATTTTTCCAATCCATGAAGAGGGGACTTTTTTTTTTTATTTATGTAATTTAAACATTTAAATTATTTTGTTATTCAGCAAATGTTTTCAACAATATTTTGTAATTTTTGTTCTATAACTTTCACTCCTTTGGTTAATTCCTAAACATTTCATGCATTCTGATGATGCTATTATAAACAGAAAATTTTTATAATCTCTTTCCAGATTGTTTACTAGTATATAGAAATGCAACTGATTTTTGTGTGTTGATTTTGTTTTCTGCTACCTTGTTGAACTCAGTATTTCAAACATGTTTTTTGGTAGAATTTTTAGAATCCTTAGAATTTTCCGTATATAAAACCATGTTATCTGTGAACAGAAGAATTTTTCTTCTTCCTTTATAATTTACACCTCTTTTATTTATTTTCCTTATCTAATTTCTCTTGCTAGAACATTAGTCCTAGCCTAAATAGAAGTAGTGAAAGATATCCTTATCTTGCTCCAGATCTTAAAGGAAAAAATTTCAGTCTTTCATCATTGAGTATATTTGCTGTGGATTTTCATATAATGGCTTTCATTATGTTGAATTAGTTTTTAGCATAAAACATTGTTGAATTTTGAGAGAAGATTTATTTGCATTAATTGAAATAATCATGTAGTCTTTTTCTCTTATTCTGTTAATGTGGTATATTATATTAATCAATTATCATGTGTTGAACCATCCTTGTATTCCAAGAATTAATCCCTCTAGTCATAGTGTATAATCCTTTTCATATGTTGCTAAATATGGATTCTAATATCTTGACTTTTGTAGTAATGTGCATAAGGCATATTGTTCTGTAGTTTTTTGGCAGTATCTTTTTCTGGTTTTGGTATCAGGATAATGCAGGTTTCACAGAAAGCCTTAGGAAGTGATTGCTCCTGTTAAATTTTTTTGAACAGTTTGGGAAGGATTGGAATCACTTATCTAAAAATCTGTGTAATTTAACAGTGAAATCACTGAGTATAGGGCTTTTCTTTGTTACAAGAGTTTTTATTACTGATCCAATCTCCTTCTAATTATAGGTCTATTCAGAGTCTCCAATTCTTTAAAAGTTAAACTTTAGAGATTTTGCTTTCATTCATTCATTTGTTTGTTTGTTTGTTTTATCCTGGTGCTGAGAATTGAACCTAGAGGCACTTTACCACTGAGCTACCTTCCCAGCCTTTATTATTATTATTATTATTATTATTATTTATTTTGAGATCGGTTCTAAGTTAATGAGGGTCTTTTTAAGTTGCTGAGGCTAGCCTTGAAATTGTGATCTTCCTGTCTCAGCCTCCCAAGCTTCTGGGATTACAGGTGTGAGTCACCACACCCAGCCAGATTTTGCAATTCTAAGAACCCGTTCATTTCATCTACGTTATCCAGTTTGTTAGCATATAATTGTTTAGGGTACTTTTTTATAATCTAGGCTTTAAATTTATAGAACCTTATTTTATGGCTTAATATGTCATCTGTCTTAGAAAATAGCCCATGTGCACTTGTGATGACTCTCCATGCTATTATTTATTACATGTGTCTGTTAGATTAAATTGGCTTACTGTTTTGTTCAAATCTTCTTTTTCCTTACTCATTTTCTGATTTTTTTTTATCCATTATTAAGAATGGGACATTGAGGCAGGTACAGGGGAGCACACCTGTAATCTCTGCAGCTCAGGAGGCTGAGGCAGGAGGATCAAGAATTCAAAGCCAGCCTCAGCAACTTAGAAAGACCCTCTCTCTAAATAAAATATTTAAAAGAGCTGAGTATGTAGATCAGTGGTTAGGCACCCCTGGGTTCAATCTTTTGTAACAACAACAAAAAAAATGAGACATTGAAATGACCAACTATTATTTTAGTTACTTAACTAAAGTCAGTAAATGATTGAAAGAAAAGATTCTAGAGCTGAAAATTATAATAACTAAAATAAAAACTCATTAAAGAAATCCAAAGGAAGATTTGATCTAGTAGAAGAAAAAATTAATGAGCTTTAAGATAGAATGAAAATTACTAAATCTGAGAAATAGAAAAAGATGTGAAAAAGTGACCAGAGATTGAGCTGATTTAGTTAATTAACTATTATTGTAGTTATTTATTATTTTAGACCAATCATTATTTATCTGTTTCTCCCTTCTATTCTGTTAGATTTTGCTTTATACATTTTGGTGGTGTGTGATTGGGTGCATAAATGTTTATTAATGCTATATTTTCTTGCTGTATTGAACTATTTAAATATACATGATGTCCTTTGTCTCTGGTAATCTTTGATTCAATGTTTATTTTGTCTCATGTTATTTTAAATGTTTGCTTTCTTTTGGTTACTATTTACATGGCATATCTTTTTTCACTCTTTTGTTTTCAATCTGTTCTTCCTTGGACCCACATGTTTCTTGTAGATAAGATATAGCTAAATCATATATTTAGGTCTGTTATGCCAATCTCTGTCTTTTAACTAGAGGATTTAATCCATTTGCGTTTAAGATACTTCCTAATAAGGAGGATAAAATTCTCCTATTTCCTTTTTGTTTTATTGTTGTCTTTTTTTTTCTTTTTGCTGTACTAGGGATCAAACCAAGGCCTTGCACATTCTAGACAAGTACTCTATTACTGAGTTATACCACATCCTTTCCAGTCTGCTTTATATCTACCTTCAGATTTTTTTTGTCCCTTAATGTCTGCATTACTGTCTTCTTTTGTTCAGTTAATAGTTTGCAGGAAAATGTTTACATTTGTTTCTCATTTCTTTTTGTGTATCTTCTGTAGCTATTTTCTTTGTGGTAACTATGGAGAATTACATTTAATATCCTAAAGTTATAATACTCTAATTGAATTTATACAAGGTAAACATCAATAATATATAAAACTGCTTTCTCACAGCTCCATCCCCACATTTTTCATTGTTGATGTCACAAAATTGCATTTTTATGCATTATGTGCCACAAAATACCTAATAATTTGTAAATGCATTGGTATCCTAAATTATGTTGAAATCAAAATGCTGAATTACAAACCAAAGTTACAATAATACTATATGTATATACTCATATATATACTCATGATTGTATTTTCAATGTCTTACCCTCTTAACTCATGTACAAAACAAGTCAAGATACAATTGTTATACTTACACTAGCTTCTTATTATTTTTATAAATTTTTATTGGCACATTATGAATAATTGTGGGATTCATTATGCCATATTCATACATGCATATAACATAATTTGATCAATCTCATTGTCTATTTACACTAGCTCTTGTAATTGTTTATGTATTTTCCTTTATTAAGATATTTATTCTTCATTTGGCTTCAAGTTGCTGTCTAGTGTGTCTTTGTTTTATCTTACAGAAAACCCAAGTATTTCTTGCAGATAGGTCAAGGGCAGTTTTTTGTTTTTTTTTTAATCTAAAAATCTCTTTATTTTTTCCTCATTTTTGAGGGATTGTTTGCCAGGGTATAGTATTTTTGGTTGACAGAACTTTATCTCTTAGCACTTTCAATACATCAGCCCAGTGTCTTCTGGACTCCAAATTTCTAATAAGAAATCTGCTAATGATCTTATAAAGGATCTCTGTATATAACACATTTCTTCTCTCTTTTTGCTTCCAGGATTTTCTCTTTGCCTTTTAAATCTTGGTTATAATTCATCTTAATGTAGGTCTCTTTTGTGTACCTCTTACTTGGAGTTTCTTGAGCTTTTGGGATGTTTGTATTCAGGTAGTTCATCAAATAGGAAAGTTTTCAGTCATTATTCTTTAAATATTCCCTCTGGCCTTTTTTTGCTTCCCTTTCTCTATTTCTGGATTCCTTCAGTGCATAGCTGGTCTACTTGATGGTATCCTCCAAGTAGCTCAGTCTCTGGTCACTTTTCCCCATCTTTTTCTATTTCTCAGACTCAGTAATTTTCATTCTATCTTAAAGCTCATTAAGCTTTTCTTCTGCTAGATAAAAATCTTCCTTTCGATCCCTTTAATTAGCTTTTATTTTAGTTATTATAATTTTCAGCTCTAAAATTTTTTATATGATTTACTGATATTTTCATTTTATTCATATATTATCTTATAGAATTTCTCCACATTTTCCTTTTATCCTTTAAGTATCTCTAATATAATTGCTTTAAAACCTTTATCTAGTAGATCTGCCAACAGGCCTTTTTTTCAATGTAAAGTCTTTATTTTTTTTTCTTTTGAACAAACTACATTTTCCTGTTTCTTTGTAAGCTTTATGATTTTTTCTATTATTGTTGAAACCTGGACATTTGAATTTAATAACATTGTAACTCAGGAAAACTATATTCTTCACCTTCCATGGAATTTTCTGCTTTTTATCACTAGTTTTTCTTTATTCTTTCTGTAGATTTTCCTTATGCCAAGGATCAGCCTGAGATGTAAATTTTTTTTCTAAGGTCCTTTCTGTGTCTGTGCCTTTCCCTGGGCATAGGTGACCACTTTCTAAGTTTCCTTATAAATGTACTTGCTTTTTAATGTCCCAGTATTTACTATCTCCTCAAAAGGGTAAAAAGAGAAAAATGAAGATTGAATGCTGGTCTTTTACATCCATGGAAATCACTTCTTCAAAGAGGAAGGAGATCTAAACCATATAGAGAGCTACAGCAAAAATGGCCACCTATCTCTTTATAGCTCTGAAATCTGAAATAACAATTAGCATTCAGAACCCAGATCTCCAATATTTGAAAGATAAATCCTATTTTCCTGTGCTGATTTCTGCAAGCTATTTGCAAGCTGAACTAAGAACCTGTGCGCAGTTCCCAGCCTCAGGTCTCAGGGATATGCATGGGTTGCTGCTATTGTGCTAAGTGCTAAAAGTGAATTAACTAACCACAATTTATCTGTACAATGTTCCACTCAAAGTTGTGAGTCTTCAGTAGATTCCAGAATTCTAAAATAGTCACTCCAAATAAATTCTGCCAGTATAATTTTTGTCTATGTGGAGATACAGATTCCTGGTATTTCCTACTCTCCATCTTCCCAGATTCCTTTTAGTAGGTACTTAAGTGGAGCTATCTTTTAATATATTTTACAGATCAATGATAATTTTCTTTTTGTGCAGATATTTTAGCTATTGTGGCCATATTATACAGCTATATTGAACAATGACTTATCATTTACCTGGCAGTTATACCTGAGGCCAAATGGGTAATCCTAGTCCCTCTGACTGGAAGTGGGAGAGATGTTGTACCATTCATATGTCCTTATTAGATGCCTCAATTTTCGCAAGTGATCATCAGTCCAAATGCATCTCAGCTGACTATTAAGCTTGACATTTTGTTCTTAACTGGTATTGAATATTTTAATGTCCATATGAACTGACTAGGGTAATTCCCAAGCAAATTTCAATTTAGGAGGTCTGGGCTAAGTCAAGATTTGAATTTTCTAGGAAGCTCCAAGACATCTTCTTGATTCTTTGACTACCTTGAATATCAAGGCTAGAGACTTCATATGCTCTGGGTACAGATCAGAAATAATTTCTAATACATGGCCACTCAACTCCTTTAGAAATCTAGAGAAATGAATAACTTGTTTATATACATTGGAAAAATCACAGTAAATGTTATTTATCTCAGATGAGCTTCTGAAGGGCTTTTCTGTACTATTCAATGTTTCAGTATATGTTAGTTTAATTTCTCACTTAATCCTCACAGCAACCCTGAAAAATTGCTTCTGTTATTACATTTAATGTGAAATGGAAATTCACATTATTTAAGTAACTTGTCCAGTCATTTCATTCAAACAATAGAGCCAAATTTGAAGTCAAAGCTACAATTATTTTTAATTGGTTCTCTTTTAATTCTGATTTTATTTTTTCTTCTCACTCTTAGTTCTCATTTCCACTGTTTTTCTTAGTTACTTTAAGTATATTTTTATTATCATATTACCTGGACTGTGTTGTCTAAAACATTTTATTCTTTCTATACTTTAAATTTCTTTATGGTAGAAATAACAAGTACAAAAATTTGAGCAAGGAGCAAATCATAATTAAGAAAACACAAGAGTACTTCTAATCCCAGCACCCAGAGGTCATTCTGTAAATTTTGATAAGTTATCTTTAGACATGTCCCTCTATGCTTATTTTTCTTGAAATAATGAAATATGAATCCTTTGTGCTTGTTTTTATAATTGCCTTTTTTTGTTTAACCATGTTTTAATTTTTGTTTTTGAATTTAAATAGTGTCATAGCCAATAACAACCTTACACACTTTATTGAACTAATTTTTTCCTGATTTTTACTTACTGAAGTAACACATTGAAACATTCTTATTGTAAAGCCTCTAACTAAAGCAGATAAAGCAAATCCCCCTTTGAGTCATGGATAAATCCCACTTTGCTCACTAAAGATTCCTCTCAGTTTGGTGTGTTTTCTTCAAGACTTTTGCACATTGATACAGACAGAAGTAAATCAAATGGTTCTATGATTTCATTTGATATGAAGGGGAGCATAATAATGTCTTTTAAATTTATATTTCATAGGAAATATTCTCCAAAAGAGACAATGCTTGGTCATAATGTTAAAATAGAACTTTTAAAATATTGCTGTCCTATAATGTTCCCTTTGCCCATTCTTACCCCTCAATTTTGACCCTTCCATGCCCCCTTCAAAGACAACCACGTATAAGAGTCTTTGTGTATTATTTTAGACCTTTTTTAGGGCTTATGTGTACATAATATAAGAAGATACACACACTCAGAATATATACTTTTCTGTGTGAATGTATGGGTCTTTATTTTATTTAATAAGGGAGATAATCTACATGTTGCCTTTTGAAATGAACAATGCTCAATTTGAAAGAATTTAGATAAAAAAATTTCAACTTCAGCACTATTGAGAGTTTGGACCAGAGAATTATTTGTAATAGAGTTGTCTTGTGCAATGCAGCATGTTTAGCAGCACTTCTGATCCCTACTCACTAGAGGCCATTTGCATTTCCCTTCCCCTCACCATTACAATTGTGACAACCACAACTGTTCCCAGAAAATGCCAGTTATCCTCTGGGAAACACAGTTCTTCCTGGCTACAGCCCTTGATATAGAAGTACTCCATTCCCTTTTTAGCACTGCATTACATTCCTAATGATTTGATTTTATTTACTGTCATAGCTAGGTTGCAATGAGTATTCTTTTATAAAAAGCAATTCTCTTGAGATGTAACAGCATAATGGGAAAGAACAATTTCTGGATCCAGACTATCTGAGTTCAAATCTTAGATCCAAATTTGTAAAATGGGGAAACTAATAGAAATTTATGAGTATTAAAAGAATTTCTTGGATAGGCAGAAACAATATTGTCAAAATGGCCATAGTATCCAAAGTGATATATAGATTCAATGTGATTCCAATTAAAATTCCAACATCATTCCTTACAGAAATAGAAAAGGCAATGATGAAATTCATTTGGAAGAATAAGAGATGTAGAATAGCCAAAGCAATTCTTATCAAGAAGAGTGAAGCAGGAGGCATCACAACACCAGACCTTAAACTATACTACAAAGCTATAATAATAAAAACAGCATAGTACCGGGACCAAAATAGACATGTAGAACAATGGTACAGAATAGAAGACACAGAGACAAACTCACATAAATACAGTTATCTTATATGAGACAAAGGCACCAAACACATGCATTGGAGAAAAGAGAGCCTCTTCAACAAATGGTGCTGGGATAACTGGAAATCCGTATGCAGCAAAATGAAACTAAACCCTTATCTCTTGCCATGCACAAAACTCAACTCAAAGTGAATAAAGACTTTGGAACTAGACCAGAGACCCTGAGCTTAATTGAGGAGAAAGTAGCCAAAATCTTCATCACGTCGGAGTAGGCCCCTACTTCCTTAACAAGACTCCTAAAGCACAAGAAGTAAAAGCAAGAATCAATAAATGAGATTAATTTAAACTAAAAAGCTTCTTCTCAGCAAAAGAAACAATCAATGAGGTGAACAGACAGCCTACATTCTGGGAGCAACTTTTTGCCATGCACATCAGATAGAGCACTGATCTCCAGAATATATAAATAACTGAAAAAATTTAACACCAAGAAAACAAACAACCCAATCAAAATGGGCTAAGGAGCTGAACAGACACTTCTTAGAAGAAAATATACAACCAATCAACAGACATATGAAAAAATGTTCAATATCTCTAATGATTAGGGAAATGCAAATCAAAACTACTCTAATATTTCATCTCACATCAGTCAGAATGGCAATTATCAATACAAACAGAAATAAGTGTTGGCGAGGATGTGGGGGAAAAGGCATTCTCCTACATTGCTGGTGGGACTGCAAATTGACAGAACCAATCTGGAAAGCAGCATGGAGATTCCTTAGAAAATTTGGAATGGAATCACCATTTGATCCAGTTATCCCACTCTTCGGTCTATACCCAAAGGACTTAAAAACAGCATACTACAATGATGCAGCCACTTCAACGTTTATAGTAGCTCAATTCACAATAGCTAAACTGTGGAAGCAACCCAGATGCCCTTCAACAGATTAATGGATAAAGAAACTGTGGTATATATACACAATGGAAAATTAATCAGCAATAAAAGAATAAAATTATGGCATTTTCAGGTAAATGGTTGGTATTGGAGAATATCATGCTAAGCGAAGTAAGCCAATCCCCAAAAAAAACAAATGCCGAATGTTCTCTCTAATATGTGGATGCTGTTCCATAATGGGGGAGGGGACATGGGAAGAATGGAGGAAGTTATGTCAAAGGGGAGGCGGGGGAGGAGACATGGGGCAGGAAATATGGTGGAATAAGATGGACATCATAGCCCTAGCTTCATGTATGACTGCATATATGATGTGATTCTACATCATGTACAACCAGAGAAATAAAAAGTTGTGCTCCATCTGTGTGAAGTGAATCAAAATGCATTCTGCTATCATGCATACCTACATAGAATAAATGAATAAAAAATTTTAAAAATTAAAAATAATTTAAGCATATAAAACATAGAAGAGTATAAAAATCTATCAATAACTGATATCTATTATATCTGCCTCCTTATACATGTGCGCAAGTATACCTCAAAGACAGAGATGAGCAGTTACAGGTCTAGGTCTTATAAGAGATGCATGTTTTTAACTTTAAGAGATGTTTGCAAAATCTTCTCCCAGAGAAATGTACCAATTCATGCTATCTTCAACAAAACAATATGGAATTATTTCCTCATGCACTTGCCAATATTTTTATACCATGTTCTTATATTTTTTCAAATTTCATGGAAGATAAGTAGTATTTTGTTTTTTATTATAATTTACATATTCCTAATTGCTAGAGAGTTTGAGCAACTTTTTATAAATTTGTACTTCCTGTTGTCTGATTTGTCTGTTTCTGTCTTTTGTTTTTTGTTTATCTCTTTTCTATTGGTGTATAATTTTTCAACTACTTTGCTTAATAACCCTTTGTTATCTATATTACAAATGTTATCTACAGTCTAACATTTGACTTATAACATTGTTTATGGTAGTTATTATAATACTAGAATATCAGTCAAATGCAGTCAATTTTGACAGTTCATTTTTTTAACAGTTGATTGTGAGGCCAGATCTGAAAAGGGAATTTTTTTTCAAACTACTTGGACCATCATCAAGACCAGACTCTGTCATATTTCTCAACAATACTACCTGAAACTGAGGAAGAAACTGTTTGGAACAATAAGATTCAGTCAGATTAGAGACTGAGAGGAAAAAGAAATAGGACAGTTAGGAGGACAGATGATTAGAAGACCAAGAAAGAAAAGAGAAGAAAGGAAGCATGGAGAAGGGTTCCCTTATGCATCCATGAAGAGATCTCAGTATTGATGCAAAAAAGACAGAAAGAGCAAAGTGAACACCTAATTCTCCCCTGCCCAGGATTTGGTGCATGCTTGACTGTCTGGGGATAAGACTCCTCTGGTTGGAGGAGTCTTGCTTAGCTTTTAATGTCCTGAATTACAGAATATGTACAGATATAGGTACATATTCATACATGAACACAATATAATAATATAATTTGGCCAATATCACTCTCTCCTCCCTTCACCCCTCCCACCCCTTGGTTACTTTTCTCTTCTGAGCTCCCTTTGATTTTTAGGAAATCCAACCCAATCTTTGTTTTCCTATTTCCTCTCTATCTTTGGCACATGAGAGCAAATATATGACCCTTACCCTTCTGAATTTGATTTATTTCACTTAACATGATGGTCTCTAATTCAAATCATTTTCTGGCAGATCGCATAATTTTATTTTCCTTTCTGGCTGAATAAAAGCCCATCGTTCATATATATCACATTTTTTTATCTAGTTATCCATTGATAGACACCTAGGCTGTTTTCATAGTTTGGTTGCTATGAAATGTGCTCCTATAAACATTGGTATACAAGTACCACTGTAATAAGATGACTAATTCATTAGGATAAATACCAAGAAGTGATATAGCTGGGTAATATGGTTTTCCATGCCCAGTGTTTTCAGGAGACTCCATACTGATTTCCATAGTGGTTGTCCTCATTTTCAGTCTCACCAACAATGTAAAAGTGTTCCTTTTTCTCCACATCCTCTCTAGCATGATATATTATTATTTATATTGTTAATGAGTGCCATTCTGACTAGTATGAGATGAAATCTTTCTGTAGTTTTGATTTGCATTTCTCTAATTGTTAATGATGTTGAACATCTTTTTCATTAATTGTTGGTCATTTGTATTTCTTATTTTGAGAAGTTTCTGTTTAGTTCATTTGCCCATTTATTTAATTGGGTCATTTGATTTTTTTTTTTTTTTTGGTATAAAATTTTGTGAGTTCTTTATATATTCTAGATATTAATCCTCTGTCAGAAGAGTTTCTAGCAAAGATTTTCTCCCATTCTGTGGGTTCTCTTTTAACATTCATAATTGTTTCCTTTTCTATGCAGAAGCTTTTGAATTTGATGCTGTCCCATTTTATAAACTCTTGGCATTATATACTGAACTTTAGGGGTCCTATCAAGAAAGTTGTTGCCTGTGCTAAAAGCTAGAGTGTTGACCTTATATTTTCTTCTAGGAGTTGCACAGTTTATAGTGTAATCCCTAGGCCTTTCATTCATTTAAAGTTGATTTTTGTGCAGGATAAGAGATAATGGTCTAGTTTCATGCTACATATGGATAACCAGTTATCCAGCACCATTTGTTAAAAGTACTGTTTTTTTTTTCAATGTCTGTTTTTGGCACTTTTGTCAAAGATCAGACAATTGTATCTGAGTGGGTTTGTCTCTGTGTCTTATATTCTGTACCCTTGTTCTATGTGTCTGTTTCTATGTCAGTGCCATGCAATTTTTGTTACTATAGTTCTGTAGTATAATTTGAAGTCAGGTATTGTGATATCTCCAGCTTGGCTTTCTTGGCTTAAAATTTCTTTGGCTATTCTGAGTCTTTTATTCTTCATTTTCTCTCTTCATATTTTATAGTTTTCATTG